>JAHQIW010002723.1:0-40000 GCA_019055375.1 Parelaphostrongylus tenuis
TTGATCGGAAAGTCAATTGTGCAAGTCAACTTACTAATCGGCAAAAATTTTATGTCGGCTGGGAACCGACTGAAAGAAAACACTTCAAGGTAGTTCTACTCTTTCTATAAAAACCTTGGAGGTTTGAAATATCGAATCTGAATTATAGAATGTACACTTTCAGAGACTGTTTCGAAAGCTTATACTTGATTACGATGTGTTCATGTAGCTAGAGCCTGGCATTAGTCAGGTTGGTAACGTTGTTAGTATGCTGATTTTTAGAACGAGTTCGAGACTAAATTACGTCGTGTTCTAGCTTTGTCATGGGACGACCCGCGAAGCTTGCTTCAGTATGCCTGGGCGTGAAAGGTTATATGTGTCAGTTATGTAGTGAGTCTATAAGTTCCGGCTAACTATGGCTTGTAACTTTGGCTCACTGGACCCATGCGGTTCTTCATTCATGAGACTATGGCGAGCTTAGTGTCAGTGTCTAGTAAGCATAAAAATCGCTGAATAGAAATGATTTTTTCGGGGGGCGCATGGTCCCTGAGTATTTTGTAGTATGGCGAGATCTGATGAGCGTCACGATTCTAGTATCAGATAAACTTCAACGCATTCGACAATTGTACAGATGAGCGCGTTTTGAGATTGTGCATTTTTCTTGTTGATCAAAATAATGTACTCTACGGTGACAGGATTATTTGCCGATTCTTACTTCCGCCTGTCCGGAGATTTGTCGAGGGTCCGTTTGTCGGCCTTTTTATAGGAGAATTTTAATGACTACGTCACAGCAGTCTTTACAATCCTTGCTTGATATTTGTGTGTAGTTGTCTCCTATGGATTACATACCGCGTAGACAGAAATTTTGGAGGTTCTATCAGTCTACTCATTAATAGAAGCCTGTTGTACGTGTTTCCAGAATGGTCCTACTTGTATATGCTGGTAAACCTAATGAAAATTTAGAGTGTCGTTAGTCTACCCATTTTTTGTACGGATTCCTATTAATATTTCTTGTCCCAGCCAAATGTTCATGTTTATTTGCGCGTATTGCATACAATCACATACTGCTTGCTTGGTCTCCCCAACCCGTTTGCGGCGTTCAGTGTAGGAGTATGTCATGTTAACGTTGATACAACTCAGCCCGCCAGGTTTTTTACCATTGTTGGTATCCAATCACTAGAGCTCTTGCTTCCTTAAAACGAGTGTCCGAGATACTCTGGCAAATGGTATCATTCGTAATACATCTTAATCTCAGTTAGCTGCTATCACTAGTAGAAAGGTAGGGATTAATATATAAGTCGCACACACGTCAGGAATTATTTCGGTGAACCTGTTCAATTGGATTACACCTACCTTGTTCATTACGTGGACCTCTAACGAAGTGTGATTAGTAGGAGATCCCGTATGCACTATTCATGGTTCGCAAGAAGAACTCTCAAACAAGAAGCCCGATCCGACACTTCTTAGCCACATGGTGAGGAAGCATGGCAACTAGATTCGCAGATCTTTATCCAACAGTTCGAGTCAAAGTAGTAAGAAGAAACTCGTTTCATTCACACGCGCTTTTTGAAGGGATAGAGCAATATTATAGCTAAGACACGATTTACATTTAGTTTCTCTTACACGTAGGATCCGATTCTGAGCAGGAACGTATCGTACGTATAGCTTTCACCAAGCATTAGTATTTCTTTTGACAGAACTTAGTATCGTATATAGCTCTTTCACTCTTTAACAACTTACGGCAACATAGTCAGCCAACTTTTCACAGCATTATTAGCTACTAGCACAAACACAGTAGTTACTATTGTTAACTTACTATTGCAGAACAACGCAGAAAATCCACAATACACTGCCGTTATCATAACATTGCCAAGCAATGGTATATGAAATGTATGTACAGTATGCTTTAGCCTAGCTAATGCTAGACAATCATCAAGTGACATGTCACTCAACTTGATGGACATGCCTCTATGAAATACGAGTCCAATACTGAGTAATCTTCTTGATGCAGTGCGAATGTTCGAGTGAAAATTACCAGACGTCATTAGTAATCCTGTTCGTGTACTTGAGAAAGTGAAACATGTGCAGAAACTGATTGTGCATCTTGTTAGTGGACTAATGATCGAATTAATACAACATATGGAATGATTTAGTATTGTTCGTCGAAACAGAAAATGCATCAAAACAATTGGTGGCATCAGTCAGTACTTGTCACGCATTAGTCTAAAATTTTGGAGTCTCCGTAAATACATAGAACAATCGACACTTCGTATCTTCGACAAAACGTGTAGAACACCTAGATATCCTTATTCCTACACATTAGTTGACCTGCTCAGTTTCCTTACTCCTAAATAGTGTGCCACACTGACTTTTCGGCATACAGAATACAACCTTCTAAATCAAATGATACCGACCATACCATTAGTGCCTGAACTTATTTACAAAAATATCGTGTTGCCATATCGAGCGAAAATACAAATAAATGTTATAAATCAGAATGAACCGACATCGCGCTAGCGAAAATTCATGTGCGAGCAAAAATTTAGCCATAGTGTGGCTTCAATACTGACGTAAGTACTGATCATGACATTCTGATCTCATGCGCATTGTTTATCACTGGCTCAGCGTGCATCTATAACTATTGTTCATAGTTGTCGACGAATATCATAATCAGAATATGATTATTTAGTCAGGAATTTCGTGCGTGGCCATAGCGTGTGCACTATCACTATTGAGTATTCATACTTTCAAGTGTATGTATATGTAATCAATATAACAAATAGTTTTGATCCCAGGAAAGAAGGCCCAACATCATTAGGTATGCAATATACATGATCTATTTGTAAGCTGTATCTTTGATGAAACACTGAAGAAAGCTTTTTTATCAATCATACTGAATTGTTCTATATTTACGAACCAAAAGCGGCCCAACGTGTAGAATTCCCTTCAACATCATTGCATAGCATGTAGCGAAACGAGTGTGCGACTTATTGAAATATTCACAATGCTTAACTCTTATGACTTTAATATATCATACAGAGCACACAGTCAACAAAGCGAGCCTTATAATCGTACAAAAAGCTGGTGAAGAAAGTATGATAACAAAAAATGCACTGAACTAAATCTAGACTCCACACAGACACCAAAATCTCACACGCACTGAGCGTTCGCTATCTGCATCTACAAGACGACGCGGCTGGTTATGAAAAAGAAGATCTAATAAATACTGCTTGAGCACTTGAAAGAGCCAGAAATCTCGAAGCTATCTCACAAAGAGCATGACTATGATACTAGGAGCACTTGCGTATGTGACGCAGAATTACAATCGGCCGGTTATGTTGCTTTAGCGAGAGCTATTGGGATCTATGTTAGTAAATCAAGGTTTTAAGAGATCTTGAGCTTAGTGTTGACATCTGGTATTTTGCGTGTTCACCTAGAACTTCTCTGTAGCAGAGTAGTTTCCGATTCGCATAATGTGAATTGTAATCGGAAGCCGTGATACGCATGGAACACTCTGAGGTCTCTGTCTGATCACCTAGCAAAACCATACTTCGTCCTGCTGGTCCGAGGAACGAAATTTCGCGCAATTATACTTCGAGTTACGAATTTATACTAGCACTCTTCTCTCTGACGTCGATACAGATGGCTAATCAGACGTAATAGTTTTTCTAACGTCATCTTTCTGTCCAGTCGCTGTGATATACATATGAACGGTGCTCTTGCTTTTGTGAATCTGCAGAAAGGGCACCAGCAGACTCCGTATTTCACCAATACAACCATGTTGCTTCCGATCCTACCCTTTTTCTTCTTTCTTCCTCCTCCCCTTCCCGTTCTTTTGTATTTCATTTTATATCCCCTACTACCATTTTCGCCCCTTCCTTCCCCTTTATCTTCCTTTGCCTCTTCCCCTTTTTTCCTCTCTTGCTCAATCGTCCTGCTGTGTAAAAAAATCGGATGCTCTGTTTTGTGAAAAGGGCACTCAGCAGACTTCCTATTGGTCACAATACTGCCATTTGTTTTTCGCCTTCCATCCATCAAACTTTGTCATCTTTCAGCGTCTTCAAATTTCAAGCAATCGTTAAAGGGCTATGGTGCAGTTCATCAGTCCGCTCCGACCCAAATAAAATTAAAATTAGCTTCAATTTTTAGTTTGTAGCAATCGTCGTCAGCTGCTAATGGTTGAATGTGACCCGTCCAAATCCAGATTCAAAGCCCCCGTTATGAAGTATATGAACGCCATATCTGAAAAAGTCGATGCATTTCGGATCAGTTGTTAAACAACATTGAAAAATATTTGCATGGGAAGTGGGTACCTTTATTTGCATATTCATTATTAAACCTGAAATGAGTTTTAAATAATAAACTTGAACAACGCATGTAACAGATATTTATTTTGAATACATTTGCAATTTTCCTAACAGGGAAAAAGGCCACTTTTCCAGCAAGAAACCTCATATTCAACTAAGTAATATTGCAGAAGATGACTACTGACTTAACTGAACTGAGCTTTTTCTAGAACAATAAATGTTTATCAGCTCTTAAGAATTTCCAATAATGGGCAGTAGTTGGACTGTTCATCACCTAGCAGCTGCATTTTATCAGACAGCATTTAACATATGACGTTTTTAAGAAATTCTCATGGCTTTCCTAGCAACTAAATAGCAAAAGTAGAATTCGTAGAAATCTGAAAAAGGAAAGAAAAAAGGCACCAGTGAGCTGTTAACATTCTATGGATGTGAAGCTCGAATAACTGCAGTGTTAATGAGAGCTTCATCACGTTGTATTGTCCGAAAAAAATTGGTTTAACAAGTTCACATAACAGATAAACAGTCGTCGCTGTGAAATCATCATTTATTGTGTCAGAAATTTATGGTGGCTGAAGAAAACTGAATAAGAAACACTATATAGTTTAAGTTTCGTTGCGCGAAAAGCACTTTCAACGAAGCATTTTCTCATATTTACTATATGTTACCGTGTTTAGGATATTTCAAAAACCGAAAGAAAATCAGACTCCAAATATTTATTAGTAGTGATGTTAGTGTTCAAATTCCTCAAACCAGTGCATCACTTAGTCGACTAATGGAGATGAGGTATTCGTAATATACAGAAAAAAGCAAACGCCTAGTTCCTCATCTCTTAAAAAGACAGGTAACACGTACTATTCCCTAATGCCTTGATTGTCTATCAATCACTTGATTCCTCTCATTTAGTTTTGGGAATGAACTGATTAAATTATTTTAACCATTGATGTGACAGATTCTAGTCCATCCAATTTTTGCCAGAAAAAACGATTTAGCTCATCCATCCAAATTTTCAACAGCCATTGCTGCTCTAGAAGCCAAAATGCTCTAAAGAATGGAATAGTCATTGTCCTTATCTTCTTCCGAGTCGATGATTTGAGTCGATTGTCCATAGTGGTATGTCTTGTATACGATTGAATGGTACTGCCGAAATTAAGTAATGTCTGCTTTCTAATTCTTATTACCCTCTTGTTTGTGCAAAATTATTCCGAAACCATTCAAAATCGATCAATCTAGGCACTCCTCAAAATGATCATGAATCTGTCGAATCGATCCTCTGTTAGCATGTAATTGCCATACACCTCCTTCGCGAACTCGGCGAACGTGATTGCCAGCATACAAATTTTCTAAACTCACTAGGCATTCACCATATATTTCCTAGACGAATTGGAAGAACAAGCACTTATACCTGAGTTAAAACTAATATTGCGAAGCAAAGAAGAAGCGCAATGCAATCATTCAAATAGCTCCTTGCTATATGAAGAATAGCAGCAGTGTAGTCGATAAAATTTGCGAATGGTTTCCTTTGTTGCAACAGTGAGCGATCCCGGGTAATCTTGTCTTCGGAATGTTGACGGAGTCTTGCACTGTGGAAACCAATATTACTTCTCTTCTGTCCTTCTTTTGTTCTTTTGTCCTCTTGAGTGGGCACCCTTGCGCCACTCTTATTCTGCGAAACTTCTTATGCAGCTTCTCCTCGTAGAACTCTTCTAGTAACACGGCACTTTTCTCTTTGCACTTCGTGGTCAAGTTTAATTCCTTCTGTAATAGATTCTATTAGAGAACTCTGGTATACCCTGCTGTCAGGGTAGGAATGTTTCCCTTCATCGTTCATTAAGTTCATCAATTATCAGTAGCCCAATGGCTATAGTATTCAATGCACAACTGCACTATAGAATATACACTGCTCAAAATATTTATGGCTAACATATCATGAAACAAATGTGGAATCACTTATTTATGCATTTGACACAATATCTATATCAGAACACTGTTGAGGCATCACCACGACGAATGCGAAGACCGTCGAATGAATTACAATTATCCTTCATAGCAGTATTTTCAATAACTAAGTACATTCATCAAAAAATATGTCTGCAAGCAGAACTAATTGAATCGTCAATCAACAAAGTTTTCATCTAATTTCGAAGTGCGACGATTACGGTTTTGACGAAATTAGGTCGGTGGTGTTTTTCCGTTCATTCCACATGTCCATTTCTTCCTAACAGAGATCTCAACAACCAACCACATTTGTATAAGTTATTGAGATGACGCGGAAAACTCATTGGATCTTCAGTCAATAAAGGTAGTGCGCAATTATGGTGTGCTGCGATTAGCGTATCAAAAGAAATCATCTTGTCGTTATGATATGCAAGAAATCTCTATTTTACTGCTTCAATATCAGTGCTGTGATGTTATAACTATCATTCAGGCGCGTTTTCTTGCACAAAATTTATGAAGGCTGAATGATATACAATATCTGAACTCCAGGCGGGAATTGAATGCACGTTTAACCGGGTTTAACACCAATAAGCGCTTATAAGACAAAATTCGTTGCCGGTTGATTGCTGACAGCTTTGAAATCTTGCATCGTAAAAAGAGTGATAGGAGAGCAAGGGCCTCGGTTTGATTACCCATGTTTGAGGCTCTGAAGAAGGCGGGTCGCCGAAACGTCAGCCGAACTTCTACGACAAATTTACCAACCTCGCGTCAGCTAATCAAGACAAGTTTCCTCAATTTTCATATAACAGAAAAGTGACTGTTTTTCATTTTGATCTATCACTGTCATTGTTTTATTATCATTGAGTTTCCTATTCTCGACTCACCTAATAGCTCCAAAAGTATCAAGAAGAAAGTCCTACATTGCCAGCAATAAAGAAAGCGTTTGTTATCAATATATGTCCTCCTGCTACACATGTCTACTATGGAGAAACTTCTAATGAATCCGGAAAGAATTTTGAATAAATCAATCAACACTATGATCACTTTGACGACGTTCATGAAGGTAGAAGGTCCTAATTGCTTATCAGTAGTGATTTCATGACATCATCACCTAATCATGAACAAAGATCACATTGAGAATATGAAGCTGAAATTCAAAAGATCGTTACCTGCGATCATCTCGCGCCACATAAATTCCGTCAAGTTGCTTTCTCTTCAGTTCGTGGCAAGGTGAAAAGATTCATAGTTGAGTAAAATGTGAAGGGATACCACAGCGACGACTTTCTTATAAGGTAGTCGCCTGATCTACTGAATATACCGACAGTGATCTACCTTACTATGAATTGAAGAGGTGGAAGCCGTTGTTATCTTATTGAGGATTTGTTCACCTCATCGAGCAAATAAAAAAACGTATGATTCTGATACTAAAAGAAATTCCCTACACGCTGATATGTTTCTCGCACTTCCAACAATTTATACGCGGTGATTCACAATATTACTTTGATCTTACACCGTCGCAGAAGGGTGTTTTGAGAAACCGGCAGCGTGGAGATATAGTGAGAGATCTGAGCTTTCAAAGGATCACTGGCATTCCTATGAGCATTTCCTGCCAAACGAATGAGATCGGTTTGAAATAAGTCGCCGTCTAGTATATAACTATCGCTTTCAAACACAGCTTTGTACATTAATGCTTCTTTATCTTCTATAAGCAATGAAAAAACTTCAACTCATTAGTTGAACCTAGTTATACGTCTCCATGAATATTAAGACTATAAAAATGTTTCACTGAGAAGCTTTATGGTAGTCTAGAAGCAATGCTGTATGAGATTACTTCAGTATACAAATAGACGGAACACGCGAAATTACACAAGCTACACGCGAAAATTTTCATCAAAAACGTTTACTTCCGATAATGACAGTGTATGGAAAGTACAAAGAGACCGTTGCTTCAAAATTTGCGTCGATTAGCACTCGAGAGTGTCAATTTTTTTAAAAACTTACTCTGCCCATCCTGCTCTCTCTCTCTCTCTCTCTCTCTCTCTCTATATATATATATATTATATATATATATATATATATATCACCTGTATCACCTGTCGTCCCGTTGATCGTCGAGTGACTCGAGCGGGTACCAGCAACTCTTCCATTTTTCCCTATCGCGTGCAAGAGTAGCCCAGTGGGTCCTCCTTGCTCTAGGAATTCGCTGAGCATCATATCTTTCTTCCATCGCTTTCGCGAAGAATTCGGACCAACGGGTCAGTGGTCTTCCTTTAGAGCGCTTGACGTCCCGAGGAATCCAGTCGGTAACGGCTCTCGTCCATCGGTTGTCGTTGAAGCGCATCACGTGTCCGGCCCACCTTATTTTCGATATCCTGGCGTGTAGAACGGCGTCTCTGATTTTCGATCGTTGACGTAGGTCGGAAGTTCGGATCCTTTGTCTCATTTGCGAAATACGAGACACTCCTAGCATCGACCTTTCGACTGCGCGTTCGATAACGGCAAGTGATCTTTCATCCTGCTTACGTAGCGACCAGGTTTCTGCTGCATACGTTAGGGCAGGGATAATTGTCGAGTCGAAAAGGTGGGCACGGAGTCGGATGTTCTTTGTCCTCTTCACTACATCTTCGATGCTCTTAAACGTTCCCCAAGCCGCTCGTTTCCTCCTGCTCAACTCTGGGGCTAGGTCGTTCATCATGTTGATTTCACGACCTAGATAGATGTAACTGGAGCATTCGGAAATTGTCGTTCCGTTGAGCGTGAATGGGGCATTAGAAACCCATCCGTTCCTCATGAACATTGTTTTCGTTAGATTCAGTTGAAGACCGATCTTTCCACAGGCGTTATCGAAATCAGTCAACATTCGTTCCGCTTGGCTGATGTTTGGTGTTATGAGAACGATATCGTCAGCAAAAGCGAAGATGGTTTAATTGTCGACCGTCAATTTTCACTCCCATTTCGTCCCCATTCTAATGTTCGCATGACGTTTTGTAGGGTGGCAGTGAATAGTTTTTGGCGATAATTGTATCGCCTTGTCGAACCCCTCTTCTTACGTCAATGGTGATATTGTTGTAGAATGGAGATATTCTGGTCGTGAAATCTTTATAAAGCTCACGAAGGATCATTATGTACCGAGTAGGGACGCCCTGGTTATCCAGAGCCTCTATAACCGCTTCTGTTTCCACTGAATCAAAGGCTTTTTTCAGATCGATAAAAGTGAGACAGAGTGGTTGTTTGTACTCTCGCGAAACTTCAATGAGTCTTGTGATCGTGTGGATTGTGGTCCATGGTAACTAAATCCTTTTCGGAACCCTGCTTGTTTCGCATGGCTGTCCTTCGTCCAGTGTTCTGTCAATCCTGTTCAGGATGACTCGAGTAAAGAGTTTATAGACAACGGACAGCAAGCAGATTGGGCGATAATTGCCTATTCGTGAAGGTCTCCCTTTTTGAACAACAATACGGTCTTGCTGGTTTTCCATTGAATAGGGACCTTGCATTCTGACAGGTAGCGAGTGAAGCCGAGCCAGGGTGTTGATGAGAACTGGCGGCAGGTTTCTTCAGGTGTTCTGGTCTAATCCTGTCTGGACCGGGTGTTGTTCTGTTTTTCACCGACGATATAGCATGTCGGATTTCGGAAGGAAGGACCGGTGGAACGACATATTCGTCCTCTTTCAATTTATATGACGGTAAGAGAACATGGCTAGCGAAGAGATCCGAGTAGTACTGGTGGATGATTTTCTCCATAGCCCTTCTGAAGCTGTAAGTGTCCCGTCAGGGTATCGGAGTGCAATCATCTTGGTCTTATAGTTGGCGAAGCCTCGCTGGGCTTTGCGAATGCTCTTCCCAGCTTCTGCAGCTTCTGCCATAACTGCTGCTCTTCTCTCTTTAAGGTCTTCTTTTATCGCTTCTCTGCATCGTTTCGCAAGTTCGGACGTAAGGTTTCGGTTGCCTGCGGCTCGTGCGATTCCACGTTGACGTATCAGCTCGAGTGTCTGCGGAGACAAGCGTCTCTTCGTGACCTTAGGACTTTCGGCTTTTTTAGCGCCAACGTGAAGATATTCAACGAGTCGATCGTATTCTTCGTCGATGTTGTCGACAAACGGTATCTTCCCAAGAGCCGACTAATGATTTGAATACATCCCAGTTTATGGTAGTTCTGGGACTTCGTTGTTTGAATTTAGCGGCTTTCTCTCCTCTCCTCGAAAATCGGAACGTTGCGCGAAGGAGGCGATGGTCTGATCCCGTGTAGAACTTGGGAACAACAGCGACGTCGGTCAGGCAAACCTTCGATTTACTATGATGTGATCTATTTCGTTATGGTACTCTCCATTGGGAGACTCCCACGTCCATCGCTGAGAGAGAGGCTTTTGGAATTGCGAGTTACCATGGATGGTTTGGGTCGTCATGATAAACTCGGATAGCCTCTCACCCTGTTCATTCCATTCTAGTCCGTGGGTCCCTATGTGACGTTCTTCAGACGTTCTTCTAGGTCCAATTTTTGCGTTAAAATCTCCGACAACGACCTTGAAGAATGTATGATCTTCTCTGAAGAATTTTTCGAGGTCCATATAGAACGCTTCGACTTCGTCTTCGTCATAGCTTGATGTTGGCGCGTAAGCAACGAAGATGGTCAAAGCCGGCATAGAACCACATCGTTTCAACCGTAATCGTCCGATGCGGGTTGTTAGTTGTTCGAACGAATCAATATTCACGGTCAAATTCGATTTGACGAGGACGCCAACGCCACCGACACCTCTGCGATCGCATGTTCCAAGGAACAGTTCTTCTCCGGTGTCATAGACAGCGTGAAAAGGATGGCGCCTTCTCGTCTCAGCCAGGCCAATGACGTCGTACCTTGTTCTTCTTGCTTGAATCAACAGATCTTCTACAGCGGATTGTTGAGCAAGGGTTCTTGCATTGTAGGTACAGATCGTCATTTAGTCCGTTTCGATCTTGGCAGCCTAGTTCGGCCCTGAGATTTTAGCAGCCTCTCCGTACTCGTCCTACCTGGCGCTGCCGTACCAGGGGCTCTTTCGGGGTCAGGGGAATGAGGCTCATATTTGTTACTGTTTTTGGCATTTTTGATACCCAACGTGTAGCTTGCCAGGCTCTAAACGTGGGGGCTGGGTACTCACGAGTAGCTTGCCAGTCTCTCTCGGAGGAGCGGGAGGAGCTTATTTGTGGAGGCGACTCCTAACCGCCTCCCATGTACTTCCCAGCCGCTTGATTGCAGGCTTTTGGCCGACTTGACTCGTAGAAATAGAGTTTTGTCAAGTCGGCACTGCAGAAGCAGGGAGCTCGTCCCCTGAATCCACCTGCGTCTCTGGAAGCACACGGTCGCTTTTGGTTCGCGTTTTATTCCCCTATCCACCACCTGGGGACGCGCCAACGTGCCCTCGCGACTAACCGGCGGGATCCCTCAAAGAGGGAGGTCCGTGGAATAATATATATATATATATATATAGTATAAATATGTGTTTTTCTCCTATATGTAAACCCAGTACTTCTAGCGTTCAATTCGTTCTGCGTTTCTTGAATGTGGGGGATACTAGTTGAGCGAGTCTCCTTGCAATTTTGAGAATAGTTAAACTATGCGTCGCATAGGGCGTTCGTTTTCTGATCACCGCAGAGCGTGAGGAAGTGAGGATCTGCCTGTTTCACGCCGCGACAAACATTCCAATCACTCAGCCTCGTGACAATTGCGTTTTCGTTTCGTTATGCGCGAGCGAATTATTAGTAAAAAGTCGTTGCCAGAGAATTCTCGTGGCATAATAAATTGGACAATTCAATGATATGAACAGTTCCGTAAGGAAAATGCTCATGCTGACGCAATTTTTTCCTAAAAAATGTTCCCAAACCTTCTCTGAAAGTCATCTTTCTGAGCCGTTTTGAAATTCAAACAAATAATTGGTGGTAGTTATAAATTTATATAAAAATTAATAGATATGGTTATAAATTTAGAAGATATGATTTTTCTCTCGTCGATTTGTCGAATAGTGATGAACACTGTTCTAGACGGGATTTGAACACTAAAGGCAATGCTTATTCGCTACACTATCTAACTCAAATAACTTACTAAGAACTTTCGAAATATGCCAATTTAACAAAATTCTGGAAATAAACTCGATTTAAACTACGCTAGACCAACTTTCTTAGCACATTAAATAATTTACCAAACAAGTTAGAACAAATAAAGCGTATAATGTTGAATTAAGACATCAACAAATTTTATAAAAAAGAATGGAGTTCTCTGTTTATTCTTTTGTATAATATTATACATCACCCGACAATGTGTGGTCTTTAACAGTATGACTGAATCATCGAGTCAACTCCGTACGACTTGTAGGTATAGCCGTACTGAAGCATTTCGGATCAAGAAAATATGATTAATCCTTTATAGATCTGGTAGAAATCTTCGCTCGGATACCAAGCCAAGTTGGCAAGCTGAACAGCTCAATACCAATGCGCTATCCGTCTGATATGCACTTATGAGAAAAAATAATCGTTCCATTATGTAATACAGCCTTCAGACAAATTTTGTTTTCTATGCAGGCGAAAGAGAAATGGGAAGACTCAAACGATGCTTCATAAACACCTACGTCTAGAAATTTTGGAGCATGCAAGAAAAAGGTAGAGGAAGAAGCATCTAAATGCTACTCCTATCGCCTCCTCAAGTATGTCTCCTCACTTGGCCATATTAAGAGACTTTTACAATATTCAAAATGCACAGTCTAGGCGATTCGACTGTTCGTAGACTATTGTTTTTTGAGGAGCGGCTTTATACGGTATCAGAGTCCCTCCAGTGGAATTCCGCAGATGTATATGATTGACCATGACACTGCTTTCATCAACAAAAAAATGGAAGATCTCAATAAATGTGGTTTGTACTGCTATGACTTTGGCAAAAGCAGTAGATTGACTTTCCAATTGAATACATAGTTTATAACTTTTATGTGGAAAAGTGCACGGCGTAAGACAACGTTTTGTCTAATTTGTTTCCTCCCATGTGGGAAAACAGTATTTTATGCCGCAACAACACAATAACGATGGTCTGTTGCATCTGTGAATCATTACATTCTCTGAATTCGTTTTTAAGAAACCACTCACATGCATCTCACTAGCGTTTATAGATTGACGGCATTTTGTTTTAATAATCAATATCCAAATGGTTTGAAACAGCTAAATCAGCTATATTTGCCAGCAAGTGCTGGTTTCTAAATTATTTAGGCGAAAATTTATAAAAAAGTCTGGGAAGCATGCTTAGGGTTCTGCCATATTCGCATTTGATTTTCCTGCTAACTACCATAGCAGTGTTGGGATGTTTGACACTTCCAGGTATTTAGAAAAAAAATTTTCACCGTAGTGTGAACATTTGCAAATTCAGACATAGATTTGAGACTCTTAGCAAAAATTGATTTATCTAGTATTTTACTTCAAATGAAGGGCGTAATAAGGACGTCGTATAAACAGAAACGTTTTCTGGTGATGTTCCTCAGTGCATAAAGCAAATAACCTTTATACACTATTTTTGATGGATCAAACTGAGGCCACTACTAGCTCGTGACTCGTTGTGACTTGAGCCCTAGTTTAACGAGCCTTTTGTTATTTTCCGGCTGATATAGCAAATGCAGCCTTATCGATCCCCTGCTTCCAATTTAATTCAATAGGACGTTTATCGATAGTAAGGTTGACTTTTTCGTTTTCCTGAGTATTTTGCTAATATACTGCTTATTACTACTTATTTAGTTATTCAAATCACTATTTGACAAGATTATTACACCCATGTTTTAACTGTCAGATAGAAATATAAATAGGAATATAATGAATTGTGAAATATAAGATAGAAATATAAGGAATTGCATACTAGAAAGAAATATAATTAATTGTGCTCGCTTATCAACTGATGGACCCAAAATCCATCAAATCAGCTGCGTCGAGGACATCGAGATTCAATGTTACCGGCTTCAGCTTGCCAGTGGCAGTGATATATTCTACTACACCAGCAGTGCAGGCACAGGTTTCTGGTATTTCACCAGTTTGAATTTAGCGGAGGCACTGTTAAGCGTCTTGTAATACAAGGGGTGAGTTCATAATTATAAGAGAATAGGTTTTTTCGAGCACAAAAGCATGAGTAAAGTCTGCTTCACAAAGGTTTCAGATGCATTGTGATATTAGAAGCTCTGAAATGACTGTACATAAAAATGATTTGAAAATGCTCTCAAAAATTTTAACTAACGGGACCTCGTCTATAGGTGCTCGACGTTATTGAACAACAAGGACGTGCTGCGGCCTCCCTGATGCTGCAATCACAAACATTCTGGGTCAGCTCGATGTCAGCGCCCTCTAACACCGTTGAATTGTCCACTCGTTATGGTGAACCCAGGAGATTGTAAGTCTTCAACTTAGAGCATATATTCGAATTCGACGCTTGTAAAAATGCATCGCCTTTATTGCTGTCTCAAACCGTCTCATGCTGAAAAAACTAAGAGTGGCTTCAAAATATTCAAGCAACTATAAGATCCTTAATTTGTTGAGTCTCTTTAAGAGCAATTTTTCCAATTATTGGGATGACACAGAATTACTGTAAAAACTTTCGTTGGTCTAATGTTCTGTTATGTACGTCGTGTTTAGAACCGGATTTATTTAAGTGGATTGCCGACAATTATGGGGGATTTTGAAGTAAACAAAGCAAAATTTTGATGTAGATGAATAAAGATTGGAATACCCTGACAAAAAGAGATTCCGACCTATCCTCAATGAATGCTTCGTTCTTAGATAAAAGTGTGTGCTTGCAAGTGACAAAGCTTCTGCTTTTCAGAAATCTTTCAATTGTTTTGGCCACAATATGCAGTATCTTGCGAGTCATTTAATAGGCAAAAAGTTGAGAAAATGCAAAAACACGAAAAACCATAATCTTTCGCTTTGCAAGGCTTTCAAGTGAGAAGGAACGTTTAAATGAAGCGGTTTTTTTGCAGTTGCGCAAGATGATATGATGGCGACCTGCGTCATATTCGGTAGCACAGTTGCGAGAATATACCTACCAGATGCGGCCAAAAATGATGTGTTTGATAAGCAGTGGAATGCTTTTTAGTACCAATTCCTCCTCAGAATTTGTCTATCTCAGGAACTCTCTTGGTCTGGATTGTTTTCTTCAATACAACTTCGCTTTGAAAGCAGAAGTAATCAGTTTAGACTTCTAACCTCATCATGGCCACCTGGACCACGGAGATGTGCCAAAGTGTAGTGAACAGAGTGCTTTGAATGATAACACTAGGTCCGCTGGATCGCACTTCGTCACGGCAGTTGCCACTGTCACCTAAGCCGCTAATTCAGTAAAGACTATTTGAGAATAAACTATTTACTTATGAGTTTTCTATCACATAGTCTTACAAAGCAAATAAAGAAAAGTGCCATTGCAGTGATGAATAGCTAGGGCGCATTAATTCTATCATATCATAATGAATTTTGGAGTGACGTCCGAAAAAAGTCGATTGATAGGTAAGTCAGAGAGCATTTTGTGCAGCAGAACGTGTTAATGTCTTATAGGCACCGTTAATGCATGCAGACGCTGCACTTGTGCCAAAGAAATTTGACCATTTGTGATTCGTATTTGTTTTTTTTTCTAAAGATGGAGCTTAAAAACATACCTAAGATTGAGAGAACGAAAGGATAAAGCTCTCAGTGCCGATCAGTCTTTAAGCGATGCGTCATGCATTCGTCTTCAGTTTTTTACTTCGACGTGATCGAATACATATCTGGCCTTTATAATGACTCGCCGTAGTCTCCCGTTCTATCGAGTCAGTGCAGCTTATCCTCCTAGACATGTCGGAGATCAGTCTGGTGTACCGAGCCCGGAGGGATGGATGGATGGTTTGGTGAGCCATGAGCGCATGAGATCAAGCCATCTACTTCGAGTACCATGCAGAACAACTCTAACCACTGCACCACATGCGCTCATCTAAAAGAATACTGCATGGAAATTATGCCTTTGACTATGCCAGCGCGAAAAAGCATCCTTTAGAAACTCGCGAAGTGGCAAACCTGTAAAATACTCTAATGTTCAAATAACTAGAATTAGCTGTTGGTAAACCAGCCTCAAGTGTTAGCTGCGAGAAGCAGTTGGATATCTAGATGAACGACACAGCGCCAACATGTTATTGATCGATGTAATCGACGCGCACCAAATTTAACACAACCTTCATTTATGGGCGATTGGTAGATATTGCCAACACTTACCTAATATACAGCTTCAGAGATTAGGTGTGCGAAGAAAGAGCACATCTAGACTTTTGAAAGAACGCCGACGTGTCGGAATGTTGAGTGATGTGCAAAACTTTGAATCTCAAAAGGTATCTGGTGCATGTCATTCTTACCGATGCACGTGATAATCACTACACACTAAAGCCCTTCTTCTTCCCTCACTTTTTCTACGCTTCTACGTATTGAATCTGCCACCAATCACCCGTCACCAGGTTTCGTCTGATAAGCACATATCGTCATTAATATAGGTAAACGCGAGTTTAACTCTCGCCTACGGTATCGAGCTTGCATATCACTCAGATGCTATGAAATTAAGGCTTTTGTGGATTATAAGGCTGTTAAGAGCCCATGTGGGACAGTATCTAGAGGTGCTCTGCGTCGTACACAAGGTTGATGGTTCGATGCGCTCATGGGTCACCAAGCCATCCATCCTTCCGGTGCCTGTAAATTGGAACCAGACTGGTTGAAGACCTACCTGGGAGGATAAGCAGCACTCATCTGATACAGTGGGAGGCCACCGTGAGTATTCGTAAAGGTCAAATATGCATTAGCCACCTCGAAGTAGAAAATAAACCTCTAAGGGACGGCGATAGAAATCGTGTCGTGAAGAGCTAACTGCGCGGGGTTCGGTAATTGATCAAGGTTTATTTCTTTATTTGGCAAAAATTCATGAAATTCTTGTATCACTTTGATAGACTAAGATTTCCTCTACTTGCTCATTTGCTTTCAATATGCCTGATAATTATTGTTGAGCCACGCACGTCAGTCGTCTATCAAAGAGGGCTGACTTATTGAGCCCGATACACGTGTTTCGATCTTGCGATCTCGTCAGTCGGGCACTTACCCTTTCTCGTCTTTTGCCTATCCTGTGTGGCTGCACCACTTCCCACACTAAGAGATGGTGACGAAGAACGTTTTGCACTCTATGTTCAGTGAGATTATCACCGAACACAAGCGTTGTACACTCGATTGACTTGACTAGTATATTTGATATAACATATCTTTCGTTTCGAGTATTTTTTTGAGATTATAATTGATAGAGTGTGAAACGTTTGTCGTCGTTAACTCTTAGTGTGGGTACTGGAGCGCCCAGACAGGATTGGCAAAAGACGAGAAAGGGTAACTGTCCGACTGACGAGATGACAAGATGGAAACACGTGTATCGGGCTCTATAAGTTAGCCCTCTTTAATATACCACTGACATGCGTGGCTCAAAATATAATTGCCAGGTTTATTGGAATTTGAGTTGTGGTCTAAAAAGGATAAAGCTCTCGGCGTTGATCAATCCCTGAGGGATGCGCCATGCATTCGACTTCAATTTTTAACTTCGTTTGAGGTGATTGAATGCACATCTGGCCTTTACAATGACTCGCGGTGGCCTCCCGCTGAACCAGTCAGTACTGCTTATCCTCCCAGACAAGTGTGAAACCTGTCTGGTACCAATTTACCGACCCCGGAGGGATGGATGGCTTGGTGAGCCATGAGCGCGAGATCGAACCATTGACCTCGTGTGCGACGCAGGGCACCTCTAACCACTGCGCCACATGCGCTCTTCTGGAGGTCCCGGGGATCCCGCCCGGTTAGTCGCGAGGGCACGTGACGCGTCCCAAGGTGGTGGATAGGGGAATAAAACGCGAACCAAAAGCGAACGTGTGCTTCTCAGAGACGCAGGTGGATTCAGGGGACGAGCTCCCTGCTTCTGCAGTGCCGACTTGACAAAACTCTATTTCTACGAGTCAAGTCGGCCAAAAGCCTGCAATCAAGCGGCTGGGAAGTACATGGGAGGCGGTTAGGAGTCGCCTCCACAAATAAGCTCCTACCGCTCCTCCGAGAGAGACTGGCAAGCTACTCGTGAGTACCCAGCCCCCACGTTTAGAGCCTGGCAAGCTACACGTTGGGTATCAAAAATGCCAAAAACAGTAACAAATATGAGCCTCATTCCCCTGACCCCGAAAGAGCCCCTGGTACGGCAGCGCCAGGTAGGACGAGTACGGAGAGGCTGCTAAAATCTCAGGGCCGAACTAGGCTGCCAAGATCGAAACGGACTAAAATGACGATCTGTACCTACAATGCAAGAACCCTTGCTCAACAATCCGCTGTAGAAGATCTGTTGATTCAAGCAAGAAGAACAAGGTACGACGTCATTGGCCTGGCTGAGACGAGAAGGCGCCATCTTTTTCACGCTGTCTATGACACCGGAGAAGAACTGTTCCTTGGAACATGCGATCGCAGAGGTGTCGGTGGCGTTGGCGTCCTCGTCAAATCGAATTTGACCGTGAATATTGATTCGTTCGAACAACTAACAACCCGCATCGGACGATTACGGTTGAAACGATGTGGTTCTATGCCGGCTTTGACCATCTTCGTTGCTTACGCGCCAACATCAAGCTATGACGAAGACGAAGTCGAAGCGTTCTATATGGACCTCGAAAAATTCTTCAGAGATGATCATACATTCTTCAAGGTCGTTGTCGGAGATTTTAACGCAAAAATTGGACCTAGAAAAACGTCTGAAGAACGTCACATAGGGACCCACGGACTAGAATGGAATGAACAGGGTGAGAGGCTATCCGAGTTTATCATGACGACCCAAACCATCCATGGTAACTCGCAATTCCAAAAGCCTCTCTCTCAGCAATGGACGTGGGAGTCTCCCAATGGAGAGTACCATAACGAAATAGATCACATCATAGTAAATCGAAGGTTTTGCCTGACCGACGTCGCTGTTGTTCCCAAGTTCTACACGGGATCAGACCATCGCCTCCTTCGCGCAACGTTCCGATTTTCGAGGAGAGGAGAGAAAGCCGCTAAATTCAAACAACGAAGTCCCAGAACTACCATAAACTGGGATGTATTCAAATCATTAGTCGGCTCTTGGGAAGATACCGTTGTCGACAACATCGACGAAGAATACGATCGACTCGTTGAATATCTTCACGTTGGCGCTAAAAAAGCCGAAAGTCCTAAGGTCACGAAGAGACGCTTGTCTCCGCAGACACTCGAGCTGATACGTCAACGTGGAATCGCACGAGCCGCAGGCAACCGAAACCTTACGTCCGAACTTGCGAAACGATGCAGAGAAGCGATAAAAGAAGACCTTAAAGAGAGAAGAGCAGCAGTTATGGCAGAAGCTGCAGAAGCTGGGAAGAGCATTCGCAAAGCCCAGCGAGGCTTCGCCAACTATAAGACCAAGATGATTGCACTCCGATACCCTGACGGGACACTTACAGCTTCCAGAAGGGCTATGGAGAAAATCATCCACCAGTACTACTCGGATCTCTTCGCTAGCCATGTTCTCTTACCGTCATATAAATTGAAAGAGGACGAATATGTCGTTCCACCGGTCCTTCCTTCCGAAATCCGACATGCTATATCGTCGGTGAAAAACAGAACAACACCCGGTCCAGACAGGATTAGACCAGAACACCTGAAGAACCTGCCGCCAGTTCTCATCAACACCCTGGCTCGGCTGTTCACTCGCTACCTGTCAGAATGCAAGGTCCTATTCAATGGAAAACCAGCAAGACCGTATTGTTGTTCAAAAAGGGAGACCTTCACGACATAGGCAATTATCGCCCAATCTGCTTGCTGTCCGTTGTCTATAAACTCTTTACTCGAGTCATCCTGAACAGGATTGACAGAACACTGGACGAAGGACAGCCATGCGAACAAGCAGGGTTCAGAAAAGGATTTAGTACCATGGACCACATCCACACGATCACAAGACTCATTGAAGTTTCGCGAGAGTACAAACAACCACTCTGTCTCACTTTTATCGATCTGAAAAAAGCCTTTGATTCAGTGGAAACAGAAGCGGTTATAGAGGCTCTGGATAACCAGGGCGTCCCTACTCGGTACATAATGATCCTTCGTGAGCTTTATAAAGATTTCACGACCAGAATATCTCCATTCTACAACAATATCACCATTGACGTAAGAAGAGGGGTTCGACAAGGCGATACAATATCGCCAAAACTATTCACTGCCACCCTACAAAACGTCATGCGAACATTAGAATGGGACGAAATGGGAGTGAAAATTGACGGTCGACAATTAAACCATCTTCGCTTTGCTGACGATATCGTTCTCATAACACCAAATATCAACCAAGCGGAACGAATGTTGACTGATTTCGATAACGCCTGTGGAAAGATCGGTCTTCAACTGAATCTAACGAAAACAATGTTCATGAGGAACGGATGGGTTTCTAATGCCCCATTCACGCTCAACGGAACGACAATTTCCGAATGCTCCAGTTACATCTATCTAGGTCGTGAAATCAACATGATGAACGACCTAGCCCCAGAGTTGAGCAGGAGGAAACGAGCGGCTTGGGGAACGTTTAAGAGCATCGAAGATGTAGTGAAGAGGACAAAGAACATCCGACTCCGTGCCCACCTTTTCGACTCGACAATTATCCCTGCCCTAACGTATGCAGCAGAAACCTGGTCGCTACGTAAGCAGGATGAAAGATCACTTGCCGTTATCGAACGCGCAGTCGAAAGGTCGATGCTAGGAGTGTCTCGTATTTCGCAAATGAGACAAAGGATCCGAACTTCCGACCTACGTCACCGATCGAAAATCAGAGACGCCGTTCTACACGCCAGGATATCGAAAATAAGGTGGGCCGGACACGTGATGCGCTTCAACGACAACCGATGGACGAGAGCCGTTACCGACTGGATTCCTCGGGACGTCAAGCGCTCTAAAGGAAGACCACTGACCCGTTGGTCCGAATTCTTCGCGAAAGCGATGGAAGAAAGATATGATGCTCAGCGAATTCCTAGAGCAAGGAGGACCCACTGGGCTACTCTTGCACGCGATAGGGAAAAATGGAAGAGTTGCTGGTACCCGCTCGAGTCACTCGACGATCAACGGGACGACAGGTGATACAGGTGATACAGGTGAGTTGTGGTCTAAGAAAACACTCGAAACGAAACATATGCTTTTAGTTCAGTTATAAGTGTCTTCTGTGGAAAAAAACTCTCGTTTACTACGCAATCGTGCTGAATTTGGCATTCAATCAATTTTATCGCATTGCACAAAAAAGTGTTACATGGAAAATCTTTGGTTTTGCTCCTCCCTAATTTTATGACACAAGAATCGTCATAGTAAATAAGAATTGGAGGAGAGCTAGTAATTTATCGAAAATTAATTTGCATGCTGCATTCGATAGCTGTTCATCGAAAACTGTCACTTAACCCTTTGCGGACGATGAGGGTCACTATGACTCTCAGCTCAGAGCGCCATTCGGACGGGCTACGAAGAGGAGGCGTGCTTTAATAGAAACTTGAGGTGATAAAGCTCTCAAAGGAACATTGTCTTCGTGAGGGTCTATAAATGATTTTAGCAAGATTAACTCTAATACTTCCCAAAATCTTGCCTTTTCAAAGGGAAAACCACATCCTCTCTGAAAAGAAATATATTTCCAACCGTTATTGAACAATTTCTTCTATCTTCTTCATGTCTTTGTAATCAGTCGATAACTTGAAAAGTTCTGATTCTAATGTTAGACTTGTTGTCTGAAAATAATTCCGCAATAGGTTTTAATAATAAATAGAAGATTACGTTTGACAATCTCAATCAAAGTTCTCTAATTCATCGCTAATTTCTTGGAGTTATATAGCTAGATTTCGAGTTTTACAAACTTTCGGGAAAACCTAAATGATCATTGAAAGAGCTTTCATAAACCTGTCTCTGAAAAAGTAAAGATAAACGTTGCACAAATCCTTACTGTTGGTAACAATCTCTGTCGCATAAAATCACTTCACAAGGATTGCGCACGCGAGCTCTTAGTTTTTTCCAAAAAAGTCCTGTTCAACTAGATTGTCAGCATTTTTTCGATAGCTGAAATCAAGTGAACTTGAATCGCGCATTTTGTTTCTCAGATGGCTTATGTTTTGCGTCTTAACAAACAAAAAAACTTTGTTTCACATTTGCGGATTTCCCGCCTGATAAAGTTTTTCTACAAATGGTTAAAACATTCATTAGTGCAATCTCAACAATTAAAAAGACTTAGTTTATTTTTGAAGAGGAGTTCTTCGAGAGCTGTAACAGTTAGGAGAATAATAGTCTTCGCATTCCAAGGGGTGTGATTTTGCAATATTGGCCCCAAATCACAGTGCCTCTCACAACAAATCACCTGGCTGCAAAGCGTAATCTTCTTTTGACTTTCACAGTGCAATATAGAGCTATTTTCAAAGCAAATTTTTCTATGGAAATGGCTGAGATTTGAGCTATGGAAAAATTACTGAAAGTTTAGCGAAAAAACTTTGTTGGGCGCAAAGTAGTTGACTGTGAAAGATATTTTCATTCTTAGTGTTGGAGCGTGCTAAGGATATCATCTAAAAATGAGGCACGTTGGAAAATCTTTGAGATTTACGCTATCGAATGGCTATCATAACTCCGAAAAAAATTAGAATACACGTTCTTCTAAAGAGGTCAGAACAGGATGCGTTCATCGAAAATGATCAAAATTTGCGAAATCTGATCTTCTTTTCACTGTTACAGCACTCCGAAAAGTTTTTTCCAAAAAACAAGTATGTTTGGAAATTGCTAAAATTTGCCCTATCTAGTGCTTACTCACTGCTCATGAAAAATCTTCAACCGGTGAGAAATACTTATATGTGAAACAAAACAGAATAGTCTTACAACTGCTACAGCGAAGGAAACGGGCCATTCAAAGAATAACATACACTGTTCAAATGTACTTCATTTAGCTATCTAATGACTATGAAACATTTCAGAAGATAAAAAGTACGTTTTTACCAACGGGTTCAAGAAGGGTGGAGGTGTCGGGAAGGAATCGATACTCCTCCATCTCTTCTTCCCACACCAGAACTATGAATGAAGATTGGAACGAAATTACGCATTGATCTGAGAAATAGGAATCTAAAATGCACTGTTGATCGAAAAAAATGTTAAGAGATTTCGGTGAGGTGGGATCGCATGGAACAAGCAACACTATCATTGAGGAGCCATTCGCTGGACAGGAACTTTTCGCAGAAGTGTTAATAGTTATTAGATGGGCTTAAATTTGTGGCTACAACTCCATGCTGTTGATTTTTATAACACCCTTTTATAACGCTGTAGCATCCAGAACAGTATTTTGTTCTCATTTGCTTATCGCCTTCATTTCTACCAGGTGTGCAATTTGTTGGAAGCACGAAAAGCATATCAGCGGGTAGACAATTAACGCTAGCATCACAGTCTAAATTTTTACCTGAAGTTTCTGTCAATGTCGTGAAGAAATCTCCAATTGAATAACAATATTCAGACGCGATCGCTAGCCTCCTCCCTCATTCCGTGAGGTGGCCACTAAGCGAAGTCTCTGAAGAGGTTCATAGATGAGTAAAAAGCAAAGGGAAGCCACAGCAACGACTTGTTAATGAAGTAATCAATCGCTTAATCTACCGCACTATGCGTTAAAACGGCAACAGCTGTGTTGGATTTTCTCACCGCATCAACAGAAACTTTAGACAGCAACGTAGAATCTGATATTTAGAAAAGTCCCCTACATGCTTATATGCTTTTCGTGCTTCCAGCGATTCATACTCGTAATAAAAATAAAGTCGTAAAGCGAGTGAGAAATGAAATTTTATTTTGGATGCTACAGCAAAGTAAAGGGGTGTTCTGAAGAACCGGTGAGGTTGAGTTGTAGCTAGAAATTTATGCTTTCGAACACCTATCAACACTCCTATAAAACATTCTTGTCCAGAGAATGAGATCGGCTAATAAAAAATATGTCGCCGTCCAACATATAAGTGCCTGATTTTCTTTCACACTCAAGCATCTTTTGCTTATCAAATCTTCATTCAGACTTTTGAAAACTTTTCGATAGCACGGATCTCCACGATCTCAATGATAAGCTTGGTTTTTTTGAGAAGGACGTTTCAATGCGTTGTTACAGTTGAAAGATCACGAGTTCACAATCGGAGCCGTGTCGACGCAGCAAAATTTACACGTGGCATGAGGAGCGCGGCGAGTGTACACAATATACCTTTAGGTGTAACGCCTCACTAAGAATTCTTTCCCAACTGGGCACATCCTTGAAATTGCCGAGATTTGCTTATCGGATGGGTGTGAAAGCCTGAGAGAAAAGCCGTGTCCAGCGAAAAATACTAGGACGTGCAACACAGTTTTATTGCTGAAGCTATAGCTCTCAAAAGGAAAACACACCATTGAATTCCGCAAAAATTGAGCTATCGCCTGGTTATTGGACGGCAATGACTTGATGCCAATGTTCCAATATCCATCCACATCCTGGTGGAAGGCATACGCACCTTATGTGAAAAGCTATTTTAATTCCAGTGTTACAGTGCAATAAAGGGATTTCTCAGAAAACCAATGATGCTACTGAATTTGCCGAATTGTGCTAACGAAGAATTAGTGAACTTTTTGAGGAAAAGCTTGGCTTATTGAAAGGTACTTGAGTGGTAAATAAAAAGTTCTTTTCAGTGTCACAGCGTATTACAAAGACCTTTCAAAAATAAAGTACACTTTCCAAATTTTCGCGATTTGTGCTATCCAATACTACTAAAAAATTTAGAAAGAGCATGAAATACGTTTGATTTGAATATGAATGCTGATAGGGTAGGTACCGTATCATACGCGATGATGAACGCGCGCTCTTCCTACACTTGCTCGAGTTACCTAACAGAATTGCCTCCACATAAACCTTCATCAAAAATGGTTTAGCTATAGAATATGTGCTTTAAAGCTACGCTCTTGCAAGACAGGCGATACAAATGCGCAAGGCCTGAGAGTTTGTTTATTTTATTTACAATGACCTGGTCTTAACGCTGAAAAATGAAGGATTTCAAGAGAAGTTATCACTCTTTATATCAAAAGCCTTTCTAGAAGGTTCCATGTAATATTCTATTCTTTGTATAATGACAAGTTATCTCTGACATATAAACTTCACCTATACTTCCATTAAACCTTTCTTTTACGTCTAAACGACGTGATAACATTTTAGGCGTTTAATGTAATCTACTTTTCGCTCTTGCAACGTTCTATGATTAAACTTTCAAAAAGAAAAACAACTGCATTATCGTAATTCTCAAGATTTAATTTATCTAATGACTAATAAAATTTTGGTGCAGAGCCATATCGAAGCTCCAGAAAGCCGAGCAAAAATTGAGTGTTAAATAAAACTAAAAAAAAAATCAAAATTGAAAAAAATGAAGAGAATTGTATGTAAAATATATGTTTATTTTCGCTGCTGCAACATAATAGAAAATTTCTTTCTAAAACAAAACGAATCGTTGAAGTCGCAAAAATTCAAGCTATCGAATTGATCAAAAGTCTGGAGAAAACCTTCCTACAGCGAGCGAGGTCCTCAAACAGTCGCGTTTTTCAGCTGGTACATGTCTTCCTTCAAAGGTTAACTCTTCCAAAACGGAAGGGATTAAGTTGTACACAGGATTCAGTAATCAATCTCAAATCTCAACGATTTCACCAATATGCTTGATTTTAATAAGATTCTTTTATTGAGTTACAGCAGTTACAATAATAGATCTTTTGAGATCTGATAGCAATCTCTGATCGGACACTAGACTTGGTTAACACGGAGCGTGACCGCACAAGCACTCTGCTCATGATGAAGACTTCGATACTAGTAACTGTCCGTCTATATACTTTATTAATCAAAACCATAGTTTAGCTACAAAAAGATGCCTTCTAACAAATTTGTTTTTTCTACGTGCCAAAGAGAATTGGAGAGATTCAGGCTAGATTTGTAAACATCTTCCTCTGAAAATCTGGAAAGTTCAAAAAGGTGATAAAAGAAAAGGTAATCTAAGTGTCACTTGATCACCTTCTCATGGTATGTTTCCTTACTTCTTCTTTTTAACAGACTTTTAATCTTTCAAATGTACAGTATACAACTTGAAACGAAAAGCAGCTCCTCGTGGCGTTATTATCATTAGTTGCTTCTTGAGGAATGATTTGAGTGCAACATCTATATCCAGTTAAATCAACCAGATCTGTTTAAACTGACAGCCATATTACCTTCATTAGTAAAAGAATTGGAAAAGCTAAGTAAATGCAATTTCTGCTCCCAAAACTTCAGCGAAGGTAGTACATTGGCTTTCCATCGATAACATAGTTCATATCTTTTGCTCAAAAGTGCACGGTATAGCGACATCGTTTCGTCCATTTTAAGTCTTCTCGCACGTGATAAAAAGTGTATTTTGTTCCGCAGCAGCAAAACAGAAAGGCTCTACTGCATATCAGAAGAATTTTCATTTGCTAAACTTTTCCTGGAGCAGCCGCTTACACGTATCTTAATAGATATTTGAAGTTCGACGATCACTTTGTTTCATTAGCTTATCTTCACATGATTCAAATTAACAAAATTGTTAGTCCTGAGCTGCCTTCGAAAAAAAAGTTTCGCCTTCTACATCTTTTAGGAAAGAATCCGCTGTGGATGACTAGCCTGAGAAACATGACGAAGCTTTCACCACATCTTCTTATGAATTTCCTGTTAATACCACCGTAGTGTTGGGATGTGGAACACTTCCAGCAGAACCAGGTATTAAATAGAAATTTGTTTCCGCATATGAACATTCAAACCTATTGTTGTGAGCTTTACCTAAGGTACACTCATCTAGTATTTTTTGCAGCTCAAAGACTCAATAATATGCTTATTCACAACTCATTTTATCACTCATTCTCTTTTTCTTACTTTCAGCAGAGTTCATAATTTCAAGTTCTATGTGTCATATTGAAAATGCAGTAAACAGTCCAATCATCTTATCAGTTTAAAATCTGTGAATTTTAACAGCGGTGAGAACATTGAGGTCCAGTGTTACCGGCTTCAGATTGCCAATGGCAATGGCGTTTTCTACTGCAGCATGTGTGCAGGCACAGATTCCCGGTATTTCACCAAATTTGAATTCTGCAGAAACATTCGTGAAGCGTCTTGTAATACAAGGGGTGAGTTCATAATTTCTAGAGAATAGGTTTTTTTGAGCGAAAAAGCATAGATAGAATCTTTTTGGATTACTTTGCATGTATTGTTTCACATCACTTCGAAAAATTCTCCAGTTGACGAAAACTTGTAGTACAGGTTCTTGACGTTCTTGAACAGCAGGAACGTGCTGCTAGTCTTCCTGATGCTATAATCACAATCATTTTGGGCCAGCTCGCTGTTAGCGTTTTCCACACCGCTAAATTGTCCACATGGAAAATGACACGATGAGGACGACGCTATTGATATTTCTGGCTACCACTCTAATCTTTTAACACGATGATATTTTTTGCGTTTGGTCGAGTTTATGCTGTTTCTAAAAATTCTTACTGAAATATATGGTCATCTAGTGCAGCATTTATGCACAAACCATTCTATTGAAAAAAACCCATTTGGGAAAATACAAAGTCACTGATGAGATCAACAATTCTCCTCTTTCTCCATCAAGGCAGTAACATTGGGGTTTGGAAGAAAAAGTCTGTTGCAGTTATGCAAGATGCAAAAACGACGATGAGGACGACCTGCGTCATCTTTGGCAACACAGTCACGAGAATATGCGCACCAGCAACTGCAGAGCAGACGATAATGTGTATGCCAATGACTGGCATGCTCCTCATACCCGTTCCCCCTCAGCACTTATCAATTCAGGAGCTCTTGCGGTTTGCACAAATTCGATTTATTGTAGAAACTTTGTTTTGAAAGCAAAAGTAATCTATTAAGACGTCAAACCTCATTATGGTGACTTGGAACACGGACATGTGGCAAAGTGTAGTGAACAGAGTGCCTTGAATGTTGGCATCGGGTTTGTTTGGAACGCACTTCGCCACAGCAGTTGTCCACCCTCACTTAATGCGGAGATACAATGGAGAACATTTATAATGAAGTATCCACTCATGTGATTTCTTATGCTCTGGTTTCACAGAACAGGTAATTAGGCATTTCATTGAAGTGCTGAACAATTAGAGCTAATTTTGGGCATCAGAGCGTTCTAATGTCTTCAAATAAATAATAAAGAATGTCTATGGCATAAGCGAGGTTGATACGCCAGGGCCATACACCAGTGTTTCGGAGCTCTCGCTCCTCCTCGTCAGTGACCCACACCTCACATCAAGCCCTGCATTGTAGCAAGGAGTGAAGCGTATATGGTGATGGCACAGTGTACAACAATGACACTGGTCCATCACCACCTTTCAATCGATGGATCACGGGGTGGTAGAACAAATTGTTTCATGGCATCGACTATTTTAGAAATCTTACAATAAACATTCAAAATAATTTGAAAAAAAGAATGTCCGGAACCTAAGCGTAAGCCGGTGCATGGCCCTGGCGTGCCAACCTCACTCAGGCTTGAAACATTCTTTTTGAAATAATTTTGAATGTTTATTGCCCGGTTTAAAACCAGTCGATGCCATGGATCAACTTTGTCTTCAAATACATCGCCAGTGTTTGCTAATACTCTACTTGTGTCATGAAAACTGAAAATTTGGACTTTCTCTGCACTTTCAGACCCAATTATCAAAAGATATTTATGGCTAAAATTTAGACATATAAAAATTAGATCTACGGCTATGACATTGCGGCACAACTTCCTCCACAACTTCATAATTACAATTCCATAAAATTCCCTATAAATCGAAAATTACCATCAGTTGACGAAAAGCGGCTTCATGAGCTAGATGTGGGATGAAAAGCATATCTAGATGAATAGAAGACCGTCAACATGATTGTAGCGAAAGCGCCGGGTCACTGGTAGACGCGAGTTCGAACGATGGCTGTCAATGCACCAAAATTGTAGCGAAGGTTTGTAGCCGATGCACTAAGTTATATGTGGAGGGTAGTGGATTTGTACTGTATTGTGAAGGTTCAGTGCTTCATATGGGTTATACCAAACAATAGGAGGGAACGAAACAATGGCGTGGTACCAAACAATGTGTTAGAACCAAACAACCTATAATATACATCATTACCATAATAAATATAAGTATAAATATATATATATATATATATATATATATAACATAATGGAGACATATCGTTATGCGAACATATGCCTATGTCAATACGAGTGACCGATTGATGAGATGTATCGTCATATGACGATGCTATGAATGTTATTATGACTGACGGTGTTACTGCAACTGACGATGTTATTGTGACTAACGGTCTTATTCTAATTGAAGGAGCATGACTGGGCGGCGGAGCCCGTTGGGTCGTTATTGTCGCCGCGGAATAACTAGCCAACGGTGGGATTCAGTGGGTGAATATATAGTGTGATAGCAGTGAGGTCACTACTAACTGTATATGAACAGAATCCCTCAACCGCGGTAGTGGGCCGAGCATAGCATAAGTGAGCTCGCTCCGCTACGGAAGCACCATGTTCCGCTCACAATTCTGTTGAGTTCATTTAACAATTATATGAACACATCCTTATGACAGCAATTCGATACACGACAACGAGACTATGTGAAGAGAGCAATAATGGATTGATTACGATTTGAGGTGCGGTGGTGCGGGTGAAGTCACATGATCGTTCGGATGATGCTCGGCGATCGGACTGACTGTTGAAGTAAGTGGCAGCTGAGTGCCGCCCTCGCCACTTGGACCATTTTCTGTTAAGGTCTTCGAACCTCTGCGATACCGCTAGCTTTCTAAGGTCATGGACCATCTGCGTTGCCTAAACTATTATGTAATTCCGGAAAACATAGCAAAGGCCCGTTGGAAGGTTCGGTATAATGATTCTTTGTCGATACGTAACACACTGAAAAATACCTACCACCTTCACTAACTGACGATTCAACTGGTAATTATCTTCAGTTGTCAAAAATACAGTTTCGACGTTAAGTGTGAGAAAAAAAGTGTATTTATATGTTAGACGGCGATAAATGGATATTCCACCTCATTAGCTGGACGAGAATTCCTTCCAAGAGTAACAGTAATCAAGTGAAAGCTTAGATCTCTGGTTAAAGCCGTGCGTGGCTAGTTTTTCAAATTACCCTTTTATAACGCTATATAATCCGAAATAAAGCAATCTTTCCACGATCACGCTTTTTTTTGTTATCTCGCTCATATTTCGCATGACAGACTTCCTTCCAGGATTGCTAGTACTTTTTCGATAGCACAATTCTTGAAAAAACTCAAAAAGTGTTTGCATTCTGGAAATGCTTTTTTGATAGCGCTGTAGGAGAAATATAGTAATTGTGTTTCACATTTCGCCAAAGCTTCTTCGTTAGATTATTAATATTGTTTAATAGCGTAAGTTTCAATATTCCAACGTTGCGCTCATTTTCTTGCAAGGACCGTTTCACTCAGTGTAGCAAGGAAAATAAGATCGAGTCTGATATAAACGGCGAGCTTGCTTACCTGCCAACCCACGTGCTGGGAGGCGAGAAGATTGATTGATGCCCTGACGCAATAGACATGCGGGTGGGAAGTTTGTCATTCAACTGGGAATTTTTTCTCTGCTTTGGAAGGAACTCCATATAAGACGATTGACTCAGATGCTACGGGAGTTCCTTCACACGTTCGTATGCTCTTCGTGCTTCCGCAGCTTATGTGCATAAAGTAATGGTAGCGCGCAGAGGGTGTAAATGATTTTATTTTTAGTGATACAGCATTATACAGAGGCTTTTTCGAAACTGGTTAGGTACTGCTCTAACCAGAGATGTGGGCTTTCGAATAATTTCTACCACTTCTAGGGAAAATTCTTGCCCAGCAAGTGAGGTCGAATATTCATTTATCGCCGTCTAACATAGACACATGCTTTGTGTGCCCGACCATAAACTATTTACCATGATACATAAGCATCATCGATGATAAGCACACATTCAAATGGATCGTTTGCTCTGAAATATTCATAATTGATAGTAGAAACTCGTTTGCCCATTTTTTGGCCATTTAAGTTCTGCTCACAGTTTACGCATACATATCTAATCATTCGAGGCATCAAAGGATAACAGCTTGGCAGTATGTTGTTCATCTAGAAAGTTGTTGACTATAAACCAAAGTGTAAATCGTGATTCCGCTTAAAAGGTCATTTGAGCGATATGGTCGTGAAGAAATATCAACACTCACTTTACTTGCCTGCAGATAATTGGTTTGTGTTTTTTTTCAGTTTAAAAAAACCTGCTATGATAGCATACAATGTGCGTGAGAGAATCCTTCGCTGAAAGTGCCTTGTTAGCAATATAATTGAAATGATATAGCGCTGCTTATTCACGACTATGTTCCCGATTTGTCATGTGAGTGAGCGAAACTAATTTTAAGCACAGTGCCTCGTGATGAATTTTCGTCAATTACTGTAAGCGACGGAAGTTTCACCTCCATCAAACTGCTCAAATAGCGCCGTGAAGTTCCTAAGAAATCATTTGTTTTCCTTTGTTTAGTTGATAGAAAAGCTATGAAGGGATTTCGTTGATTTCGTTGTAGCATATCTGCCCTCTCCGGCAATGTTTCGTTAAATATGTGGTTGAATGAACAAAAAGTGGCCGTTTTTTTTGATAGCAATCATTAATTAAAAACTCATTCCATGCTCAGTATTGTGCAATAGCTCAAATTCTCGTGTTTGTGAAATACTTCTTTAAAACGTTATTTTAGTGACTAAAAAATTGGATGCGATTCTCAGGCGAAGCGAAGAAGAAGAAAGCATTGAGAGACGAAAATTTTCCAAGCGTCGTTTGAGTCGAATAGATGGGTGTGATGACTTTTGTCCTTGAAGATAAGAAGCCATCAACGTAAACTTACAAGGCATCAAGGATCACAACTAATCAAGAGCAAACCTTTATTTCTTCATTACGACAGCACTCAGCAACACTTCCCACAACTAACTCTGTAGGTTTTCACGTTGTGTTTGTGTTCTACAATTATTTATGTGGCCAAGTGTCGATCACCGTAGACCCTGCAGGCTTTGAGGGAGGTGAAACACGCCGAAAGATCAGGTTTTGTGGAAAAACAACTACCACAGAAGCAATCTCGTATTTCTTCATCAAAAGATCAGTTTATCTTAAATCTGCAAACTAGTTCGTAGAAGAGGGTTCTCGAAATTGTTAATGCTGTAGAAGATAACAGATAGAGCTATTAGATTTTGTTTTATCCATTGCGCATTATAATATTTCCACAAATTAAAATCAACTTTTCTCGAATATTGTAGCATGTTTCGCCTCCTCAGTAATATGAGGGCTGTTGCCTCTCACTGAAATTACGTACGACTTTCGTTGATTGGAGGCTCAATTAGAAATAATTTTCTGTGAAATGTGTTCAGTTACTTAGGTTTTTCTTGTGATATATGACTGTGATTGATGTGATGATTTCTACATTTGTCGTCGCGACACCTCGACAATGTTGAAGTCGATGTTGTGTCAGGTGTATAAAATATAATGACTCCACATTTGGTGCAAGATATGTTAGCCAATGTATATTTTAGGCAGTGTATATTCTATGACACAACGGCACTTGGATAAGCTTGTAGGCACTGAGCTGGTGATGATACAGTGTACTTGAGAAACGATTGAGGATCACACCCTTACATTAGAAGCTGTTATACTAACATTCTACATTAAAAACTGTCTATACTAACATTCTCCTATTTGAGAACTGCGAAACAGAAGGAAACATTCTCGACCACGAAATGCAAAGAGCTGAGCTACGAGGGGATCTCAGGAAGGAGAAGCTGGTAAGGGGCCGTTAAAGTAAGAGTGTCTGTCACAATGATATTCAGATGGAAGAACAAGAGGAAGAAAATAACGGGTATCCTTAGCAGTCGACTCCACCATCAGTTCAATGATGGGATACCCTCGCCATTCAGGGTTACAGCAGAGGAAAGCCATTCGTGATTTTTACCGGCTAGAGTGCTGCTCATTCTACATATAATAAGAAGGCATATATGTAATAAATTGAGGAAAAAACTTTTCAACACCCGCAAAAAACTCAAGTGTTATATTTGGTTCACACCAGTATCGGTTACTGTGAATCAAATAAAATATCTCAGGCACATCATGCAATTCATCTCAAGTGCTTTTTAAGCACTCTCAAATTTCAGCATGCTTGGTAATTATTTTGGGCCATGCATGTGGTCACTGTTATAGGCACTTATACAGTGCAATATAATATTCCACGATTATCAACCAAAGACAAGCGAGTGCACAAAAGTCCACGTTTGGGAATTTTATCACTTGACTGCGCGTGTAAATATTACTCTGCAGTTTCTCCGTTAAAGTGGAATTTCCCCCCTAAAGGAATTGGCTCAGACGAAAGGCACCGTGAATTGACGAGGACGGCAAGGCCGAAACACATGTACTATACTGCATCCGAAACTCGTGTACTACACTGTATAAGTGCCATGACAGGGTATATGCATGGCTCAGAAATAACTATGAGACGTATCACAGAAATATTTCCATAAGAACAATCCCGCAGCAGCGCTAGTCATAGCGCACTAAAATTAAGTTACTCGTTGAATGAAAAGTGTCCCACATTGACCCGTCGAAAGCGCGGTATTTCAACAAGACAGTGCCAAGCCTGACACCGCAAAGAAGACTAAGGAAAAACTTGATGAATTGGAGGAAGCCGAGGTTTTGCCGCACACCATCCTATAGTGCAAATACTGCACCTTCCTATGATGGTCATTTCCTCTCAATAGGACATTTTCTGCGGGCGCCGATTCTAGGCATTTGCGATAAAGTTGAAGAAGCATACCAGGGGCTTTTTGATTCATAGCCCAAGGAAGTAGTATTTCGAGCAGATCTGGATCTTACAGAACGTTTGTAAAAGATTGTGGGTAATGATACTCTCTGTTTTGAAAATAATCATTGCTGCTTTCGATTGGATTTATTTGTAAACTCTGAATATTCAGCGGGTGCAAGAATCCTTTCCTCAACCTAATAAATAAGAAGGTAATAATAAGACACATAAACGTGCATTGTACTTATTCTTTGCTTCAAAAAATGTAGTTGCCTAAATCGGGTAGATATGCATGTTCTTTCACTTGTCTTGCATTATTTACTTGATGAATGCTTGGAGAATTTACAAATACTGCGCGGTGACAATCATATTCGCCGAATTCAAGAAAAATGTATGCTCGCTACTTATTAGATGAGGATCGATTTGGCAGATGTTGGTCTTCTTGAGGAGGGCCTGAGCTGCTCAAACTTCGCACGGTTTCGGAGTTATTCTGTACGACTAAGAACGTAGGATAATTGAAATTCCAACAACATTATTCACTGATCGTGATGACTGTTAAACGTAAATAAGGCTATTGTTGATTCAGAATATTTTTTTATTTGACCGTCACTTCGCGGTGATATGATGCTACAGTATACCTAATAATGTGGAGTGCTGTGCAAAAAAACATCATTGGGTATTGTTGATTCATCTTATCAAAAATGAATGCTAACGTATTCAAACGCTTTATTCCCTGTTTTGTCTCGAGAAGCAGCTTGCATCCTTTCCTGTTCTTCAAAATCTTTCAACCCGTGGACCATTAGTGACAGTGAATTATTCAGAGGTTTCGGAATTGCACGAGTGAATAGAAGTGAGTAAGCGTTATTACTGATTAGTGGGATACAAAGAGAAATCGATCTATATCGTTGGAGAAGTATCTTTTATAAGTGTCTTAGTAACTATTCGTAAGTTGAGACTTGAGGCTACAGCTTTACGCCGTCAGTTTTTCAAACACCCTTTATAAGGATGTTGCATTCAGAATGAAATCATGTCTCATAAAACCGCTTGTTTTTCATTTTAACCGCTTATATTTTGTTGGCCGAAACTCCCTCCTTAGAGTGCTAGTATTCAAACTATACCACAAACTTTAAAGAACTCAAAATGTGCTGTTTTTTAGAAAGCTTTTTTGGTCTTTCAATCGCCTCTGATATTTTTATTTGTGCTCTAAGCCTCGCCGGACAAAGCTCTTTTCTAGATTACTAGTAATCATCTGATAGCTTAATGTTTTCTGATTCTAGCGATATGCTTATATTCTAGAAATACGGTCTAGCAGAGAAAATAGATCGAGCTTCACATTGCGGTAACGTCATTTGCCGACTATTCGACAAGGCGAAGGCTGTGTGCAGAGACAAGGAGAGGCGGAACGATCGTTATATTGTTATTTAATTGAAAATTTTCCCTCCACTCTATATAAAACGACTGATTAAGATACAACGAAAATTATTCTACACATTGATATGCTTTTCGGCTTACAACGAGTTGTACGAGTGATAGGAATGAAGGCGAAAAGCGAGTGTGAGACATAATTGTTGATCTAGATACTACAGCGTTATAAAGGATGCTTCGGAAAACCGGCGCCGTAGGGCTATAGTTCACGTCTCAGCTTCGAACGGCTACCAACATTTTATGAAAAATTTTCTCCAGCGAATGAGATCGGTTTTTCATTTGTTAACTCCCAATCAGAAATGATCTGAAAGTTTATTCTCAAGACTAAATGAGGGTAACAAAGTGATCGCTACACATTCGAAGCAGTTAGAATAGATGCTCTACTTGTCTTTTATCACAATGATAACTGATTAGGCATTTGATTTCATCTGTACAATAGGACTGCAACTCCATTAAGAATCTTGGATGTGAGTGAATGTATATTCACACTTATATAGTGGCTTGCGGTAGATTAGTGGTATGTTATATTACTGTTCTATTTCTACGGCCTCTAATATACCTCTATCAGATAGTGGAAACATAGTCACCTTTCTATAGTACAGATAATAATCTCCACTGCGCTTAATTGAAGATTTTGTTCGGACTGGCAGCCTCAAATACAACATTTTTGCTTGCAGTTTTATGTGACAGGAGAGCTGTGTAACAGCTTTATACTAAACTCGTTCCTGTTGCTACAAAGTTACAACACTCGGTAAACTCGAATTATATGAAAACGTCTCTTATGCCAAAGTAGGGAATGTTGCTGCGTTAATAAAGTCGGCGGATCGATACGGTGGTTTGAAGAGATATGAATACTTACAGCACTTATCATGCAGTCATCTGGGAATTGTGGTGCTTTTTTCTGGTTCTTTAGACTTCGCGATTACGGTAACATGTAGCGAATGCGAGAGAATTCCTTGTTTAAAGTGTTTATTCGCCTAACACTGTTTTTAAAACAATATGGTGCTGCTTATTCATTTTTCTTCAGTCCCCACAATGTTTCAGTACAATGACTGATAATTTCATAGCACCGACTATGCTTTCGATTTGTCATGTGGGCGCAAAAAAAATAATTTTTCAACACAATGTTAAGTAATAAAATTCTCGTAGCACTGCAATTATGACTTTTCTGTCAACCGCTTTCTATAGACCCGATCAGAATTGATATAATCTGATAAGGATATAAGATGTTTTGAGGTATTAGGTCTAGTGCTATACAGGTATCTGTTTCGTCCTATTGGTACTCATCAGTAGCACATTCCCTCGGTCAGAGGATCGGCCGAACCGAGGTAGGGTGCTACCGATGAGTCCTAATATGACGAATCAGGTACCTGTATAGAGCTAGACCTAAGAGCTCAAAACGTGCTATATCCTTATCATATTACAACACTGCAATTAATCGAGCTTCGCATTCATCTAACTGTAACGGCTCACATAGTGCTTTGAAAGCTATCTAAGAAAATAATTTTTTTGTTGTGCAGTTGCAGTAAATCCAACAACTACTTGTTCGTGGGATTACTGGAAGCTGATAAGCTTTCATTGTTATGAGCAAAACTCAGCTCACCTATGGCTAATAAGCGCCACTTTTGTAGTGTTACTACGTTGGACATGAGTTTGTTTGCCAAAATTCTGGTCCTTTTTCTTGCTACAAGGCTTACGAATAAATTCAAAATGAATATGTGCTATATACGCCGCTTATGCTCATTATTTCAGAAACCCCTTCATGCTCAAAAATGTGTTGGTGCCTCTTCTATCGACCGCCTTTTTTATGGAGCAGCTGAAAATGACATAATTTGATAAGGATGTAGCATGTTTCGAGCTCTTAGGTTCAATGGTATACAGGCGCCCGTTTCGGCCCTATTGGAACTCATCCAGTACCACCCTCCCATCGGTTTCAGCCCGATCCTCTGAGGTTAAATAATTATCTATAAAAAAATACGAAACCGAATAATAATCACCCCAAATTAAATTATGGAGGTACGTCATGTGCCCCAATAGGACGAAGCAGGCGCCTGTATACCACTAGACCTAATAGCTCCAAAACATGTTATATGCTCTACCAGATATAATGTGTACGTAATTCACGGTACCTAGTTCCCATGCAATACTTCTTCTAAGACGTCAGTCACAGCGGTTTTAAATCTTCCAATTGACTATTTTGAGAACTCGCTCAAAAATTCATTATAATCGACAGAGGATTTTAACCCTCTCAGAGGTCTGGTGATACAGCTCGAAGTGGTAGAACGTGCGTTTTTAGCGTTTCTCGCACACCTCATTAGTACTACATACTTTCGGTTCACCCGCTGTGGTTTCATATATTCCTTAACAGGAGATTTGAATCTTGAATCGGAAGAGTCGTATGCGGACTAATCATCGGTTGACGACGATCACTTCGAATTTGTGCTGATTCTCTATGGGCTAAAGCGTACAAATAAACCTAGACATCTGCTATTCAACTACCGTTTGTCGTTTGAAGAAGTAAGAGTCTGACACAAACATTGATAAGTGGAAGTGAAAAAAGCGAGCGGTAGTGATGTGGCAATAGGAAGTGTGCTGAGGCGTCTTTTTTTGCACAAGTGAGCAGCACTCTTTTTTTCCTCGATATTATCAGCTGTGATGAGAGAAATATTAGATACAGTTTAGATGACTTGCACAAAAGAAGAGGAGCAGATGGGGAATGAAAAATATTCGAGCGATGTTTGAGTCCAAAGATGGTCATGATAACTTTCTGGACAATCGGATATGGGGATCTTACCGAAACGTCTTTAATTCTGGCCAAACGGTCACGACAGAAAAATTTCACCCGTAAAAAGGGTGAAATCGCCAGTCTAGAAGCTCTTCAAATTTTATATAGAATGTAAATCAAAATTAGTTAAGAGCAAAAGGTTTATTACTTATCACCAGCAGCACTCAGCGATATTTTTTCACAATCAAACGCCGATGGTTTTCAAATTGTGTTGAGGTTCTTAATTATTTGGCCGAGACGCGGGAGTCAGTTTGGGGGAAAAACGAGACAAACAGTGACAATCTAGTGTTTATGCATTATATCATCAACTAATCTTCTATTCGAACTGAGTTCGTAGCAATTAGGTCCTCGAAATCGTCAACGTGGGCTAAAGATAAAGGAATTTTAGGCTAAAAGTTCCTCCCTCCACAAATTAGTTATTACTTTTTCCAGTAATCGTTAATTTGTTCCGCTTGGTGTTGACTTGAATAGAAGACCGCACATCCTGCCCTGCTTAGATGAAAACTATCTCCAACCTTTTATTGATTGGCCTTTTTCTATATATTTCTTCAGTAGTGTTAACAAACACCACTGCAAACATTACGCTACCGCTCTGCGACCTTTCTTAGAGAAACAAAGAGGATTGCCCTTCAGTTCGATCAATACCATCATTCCTTCCACCATAGGTCTTCACTTCTCGCTGCGCCTATTAGCTTCGAAAGTATCGAAAAGAAAGTCGACATTGCCAGCAAGAGTGATGAAAATGGTTGTTATCGAAAAACTTTCCACTACTGTACACAACTGTAGTTGAGAAATTTCTAAAGATCCCAAAAATACTTTTTACAATGCTCTGCAGAGCACGAATGCACGAACCAATGCTGTGATCCGTCGCTTCAGTATCGTGATAACCCAACTTTGCAGAGTCCATTATTGCTTTCGTGTGGAAATTCACATTTATCAATAAACGTAGTTATTATTCGCGGAAGTTAACAAACTACGATGCTTCACATGACATCGGATGACCATTGTTATTACTGTAGTAGAAGTTACCTTCATTGAAATAGTACATATTCCAAAAACAGTTCCATACAGTGATGTTTTTTTCTAGTGTGAACAATGGCAGTACTCTTCATGGAACCTAGAAAACAACACTGTAAGGACTTCTTCAATGACCAATCAAATGATACAGCAAAGAAATACCCGCATGACTGCTGAGGCAATTTGCCATCAGTGAAATTTCCTTCACAGTGCTTACTTCGTGATAATCGTGGCGTGTAGAAAGTGCAAGCAGGATGCTGTTGCGGAACTTCTCGTCTATTAGCAATCAACTGCTGCAATAAGAACTGTTTCTTTACTTATTCACGTTAATATAGCATTTCATAATGGAGTAATAATTTGAAAGAGCCGATTATGTTTTAGTTTTGTCAGTGCACAAGTAAGTTATTTGTAGAAAGTCGGTTAAGAAAATTTTCACTACATAATTTATCAAAAGCTTGAGTGATTTCAATAGTACTGTAAGGCGTGCATAGTGAAGTAAATATTTTTTAAAAATGTTCCCATGCCCTTCTTTGAAAGCCACCTTTTGAGCTATTTTAAAAGCGTATTGCAAGTAGTTGCTCGTCAGGCAAAAAATCTAGTAAACATAGTCACACATCCAGCAAATGCTGAAAATTGCTGTATACTCCT
>JAHQIW010002724.1:0-13949 GCA_019055375.1 Parelaphostrongylus tenuis
TTGTACAACTGGGAAATGTCAGAATGACATAAATTTTGTTGTCTTTTTCTCTATATCACAGTGGAAAACAGGTGTGGAAAATGCAGAAGAACGGCGTTCTGTAAATATCCACCTTGAAACGTTCGAAAAGATGAACAGGGTAGCGTCTGCTTATCATCACATCAACTACATTCTTGAACATCGCCCACTGTGCTTTCCTGTTACAATACATTGGCTATTTCATCGATGGAAATATTTTCCTATCTCACGGCAACATTGATGTCTCTCATGGAGCTGTTTATTCTAGGACCCAATCCTGACACGATTTTCCGTTAACGTCCTCATATTGGTGGATTTTTGATTACACGCCTGTTTCTCAACCACACTATTGAAATTCTATAGATCTACTCAATTTGGCTATCAGTTGACCACTCCGTTAAAACTATAAATTATGAGCGTGCCAAATGTAAGAGGTCAACAGGAACATCAAAGTTTCACAAACGCAGTTTTTGCGTAGAAATTTATTACCGAAAAAGTTCTGCGATGAGAACTGCGCTCGGTTTTCATCAATCGATATCTTCTTTGGAATGCTTTTCTGAGATTTGCAGCTGTGATTCAGGCCCTTTGTCGATTGTCGCAGCATCAGAAATAAAAAGGCAGGAACCGAATATAAGCCGAGCAACTTGGAAATTGGAATTTTTCTTTAACTTTCGTTCCATGCAGTCCATTTTCATCCGATATTGACAGAGATTTTCTCATCTCGGTCGCTGGTCTTTTGAGTATCGCATCACGAAATACGCTTCTCTCGTTCTCTTAAAGGCTGCCCTCTACCTCCCACACCTGGTGTTGGAAACCATTTTTATTATGAGAATAACAGAAAACAGCAGATGCAATTTAGCGCAAAGACTTTACATATATCTAAGAGAAAAGTGCACCCCGGTGGTGTAATGGTAGCACGTGTCCTCGGTGAAAATACAACGCGGGTTCGATTCCCTTCTGAGGCCGTGTTTTTGCTCACCACTTAATTCTCTTAGGTGTATGTGAAACATCTAACACTGCGATGAGAGCAGTAAAATTGCTAGAAATCTGGAGCAAAGGCTTCATTTCTGCATGATGCTTGACCATGCTTGGTCAACGTACAGAATTTATCTTGGAACTGAGAAGACTTTACAGAAAACGGCATCAGAAAACTTCTAGCAGCTTCCCGTAGTCTTGAATCGGATCCTCAATTTTGTGTCAGCCATAATATATATGGCATAGCTGAAAACGAATTCTATTCAAGCGGATTGCTCATTTCACTCGACGACAGTTTCTTAATCGTTTCCTATGTAGGAATATTTATGGGGAGAATGTCGTTATGAGATTCAAAAGTATGGAACGATACTGACATTGAGTTAATTTCACCTTGTTATAAACGATGTGATCAAGTTCGCATTTAGGACATCACCTTGAACGAAGTTAAAAATCGAAGACGAATACATGGCTATAATATTAAATATTATATAGAATGATAGTGATTATGCTGTTAGTTGACTGATTTCGTTAAATAACTGAAAACTAAATCGACAAAAGTGTCGAAATGCGAACGAAATCATGGGTCCATCCAGTATATCCAGAAAAGTCGGCTTAGATCTGATCTCGGCATACGTAATCGATCATTTTCTTGCATTATTAGGCTGAAATGAGCTTAGTAACATGTATTATTCGGCTAATATCTCATCATCTCTGTCTTTAGTGCCCTATTATTCGATGCGATGGCCCACAGGTGAATTTTCATTCATGCTATGTGGGCGTTCGTTGAACTATCAAGTGGAATCCAGAAAAATGCAAGAAAATTCAAAATGCAGTTCATTTTGTATACCCGAGAAAGGCGAAGAACGACTGGTTAGCGTTTTTTCAACGGTACAATGGCATATTCAGTACAGTGAAGTCGTCCAGCAGGTTTTCCTGAACTTGAAGTGAGTAGTAGTTCATGTGACACCCTCTTTTGGTCGTCGCCCGCCCACATGATCTGCGTTCGGTAGGCAATCGACTAATCTTGAAAACTGTAAGAAAACGATTTATGTGTTGGAATAGTGATCATAAAATTGAACATATAGTCATTATCGTCCTCTCCGGCAATTTCAGAGTTAATACTTTGGAGATCACTTGTCCCGGGATTGCTAGAATAGCTTACCCTTGTCAGTTACCCATTAATTTCACTAGAATGAGCACTCAAATTTTATCAGTGGTTTTTGCTTTTGCAGTTATTTAACACTTCAGTAAAATGGATGTAATAAAACCTAATGAATCTTTCGCACGGAAGCGTTCAGAATTTTTTAAACGACTACATTATTATCCATCATTTTAGAAAATTTTCATGAGACAAAAGGCAGCTCTCTGTGCAAAATCGCCAATTTACAATATCAAATGCTGTCATTTTTGTTTCTACTAATGAACTTCCATTGTGGATATGAATAACATCTATAAAAGCAAGCACATTCATTAGCATTAATTTCAGAGCACCTAAAGTGTGAATGCCTGGAGATGGAAGTTGGTCACATTTCGATAGGCGAATGAATGAATTTTTAGCCGAAATTTCAAAGCGGCGCTGCTGTAAAACCATTCCGGCTACTATTCCAAACCTTATGATATTATTAATTTCACAGTAGAAATTTGGCCTGTAAAAAATGTATATGAGAACTTCTCAATTACTTCTCAAGTAAAGTAGTAAGCACAAATTCATCACAATGTGCATTTCAATATAAAAGCCTTTTGGATACATAGCAAAGGCCAAAAATGAACCGAAAAGAGACTGACTCGTAATTACGCGTGACCTCGAACAATACCTGAGGCTGATCTTTCCGGCCTGAGTTAGGCGCAGCCCACTGATGCACTGACCCTATATGGCTGGTCTTCAATGAATGATTCATAGACACAAAACATCAAAACGGTGAGTGGGTTCTTGTGATGAAGTTTTTACTATGGCATCCAAAAATTCGTTTCTTACGTTTTTTGTTGGGTTTATGGAGGTTTTGCGTTAGTGGATTGCGGATCAATATGATCATTCAGGCTCTGAAGAAGGCTACCCGCCGAAAAGTATCCACCTCGATCATTGTATAATCAAGCTGCATTACTGACTGTATTTTGCATGCTTCGTTAGTATTTAAAAAACAATATCAATGACACCTCGAAACGGCCAAACAGAAGAAAATACTCATTTCAATATAATTTACTGCTCTCCACTCTGATTGTTCAACACCCATATGGTTGCTAGTTTATTGATTGTGTACTGCCACAATAAACATCGATTAGATAGAAATGTTTGTCTCATGAATGTCACAGTTCGCTTCCAATTTCAGCTGACAGTGACCGTTACCGTGTACAAATGCGAACCAAACGGACCCGATCTTAACATTCGAAGCGCTCTGTCCACAACATTTTGCCACATCGACCTCGACCAATTAGCCATGACGATGTTCGTAGTCTACATAGAATTTTTTCTTTATGAAACGAAGTTATGCAAATAAGAAGACCGTCCAAACCGTGAGAGTTCCTGAGAGGGACAAGTGTTTGCTGTTGATAGGCATTGCAACCTCCTGACATTTCACACCCCCCGCCCCCACTCCCCCTGCCCCATGCATTGGGCAAATTCCCGTCACCGTGCTACCGACAAAATACAGCTGTCGATCGGAAACTCTGCAAGAAAGTATAGGTCTCAAATCACTTCTTGTTCTGTCACTAGAGAACTGGAAAAATCAAAGCAATGTTGGACACTATTTCCTTTTACTTCTCAAAATCTACAAAACTTCACTTATTAACACACTGAATACTATATCATTCTGAAAATAAAATCTGCATAACATTCGAAAAGATGTTGTCATTTTGAAAGATCTTGATGTTATGGCTCTATGATAGTTTTCCTCAAACTTTGAGATATTTTATAATAAGTTTGAAGAAAATATTATCGTTTGCAAAAAAAAAATGTCAGCTCTGCTTTTGAATGCCCCCTTATAGTTCGGATTTGAATTTCCTAAATGAATGTCCACTACTGGAGACTTACGCATTTCCCCTGGTCCCCTTAAGAAGTGACATTGCAATGGTTCGTAAGTGGTATTAACTTGAAGTTGACCCAGAATGTTGGAGATCACAAAATCAGGCAAGAGTGCTCTCCGACCTTCGATTTCGAGAACATCGACGACCTAAAACGTAAATCTACACTATTTTGAAGGGTGGCTCGGAAGTTTTTTCAACGAACATATGTGAAATTTGGCAAGTTAGGTTAGCATTAGAGAGCGAAAATGTGTGAAAAAATTGCAGCTCATCTCAAACGTCTTTTCAGAATTCACGAAAAGAATGAAATGCCCAATGTAAACTCACTGTTTGCATCGCAAAACGTTGTGCAAGTGCCTGAACAGCACCCTTGCTGGTTGCAATACCAGGGACAAGAGCAAAGACTTCGTTCTTATCTGTGTAAACCGCGATAATAGGTAAGTTGCTGGGTCCGCTGGCAGTGAAGGTCCTAGTGCTCGCTGCAACGAAATTACATAGCTTTCGTAGTGATTGGTTGTAAATTAAGTTATTCAGTACATCGAAAACCGGCTCTCCTCGTCATTACCATTCAGTAACACCTTTTTTACAATTTAGATAATAACACGTGGTTGAAAAATAAACTTTATTCGGCCGACACTTCGACGTCTTAGTTTCTTCAGAGCCAATAATTCGAGTTGATAGTTCACAAGTATTCGTTTTCGTTGTCGTTCAAGTCGACTCTTTCTCGGTGGAGCACCGCCCGAATTGAAAACCTCACTCGGCAATGTTCATTGATATAGAACTGTTCTTGTACATAATGTTTCTCAATCGATTGTTTTAGAAATCTCGTTTGAGAACATCCTATTTTGAGAACTGTTCCAATTTTTCCAAGGTTTAGCATGTCACTGGCTTATGTACATTTCGGTAATCCCGCAGAATATATCGATGCCCTCAAGTGAAATTTTTAAACAGCAGATTGAAGATGAATATTTGGATAACCGAATGCCATCGACTTTGAAAAAGCTCAGACAACGTTTCACATTTTCAGGTCCTGGCATGTTGTCATTAAAACCACTATCAACTTATAACCAATGCTGGCAACTTGTATGGCAGTCATGTTGTATACGAAAGCATCGCTGAGTGAAATTCTTCATTCGAGCGATGTTCCTTTGAAGGAAACTGAACATGCACAACATCGAAGACGAAGACCACAACGATGGCGAACGACAGTGGAGAATCGAATCTATCATGGACTCCGAGATGGCCAAGACTCCAAAACGTTCACCCATCAAAGTTCATTTACAAACTCCTGGTGCTAGCTAAATCACAAAAGTCACTGCATTGAAAAGCTTCATAATTTTATCTTTCTTCTTATATAGAATTAAATACCTTGCCTATATACAGCGCAGACTGCGACAACAATCAAGTAGTAATAGAGTGCTAAGAATGCTCATTCTGGTTAGAGCTCTTAACCATCTAACAATGGAATATATTAGTAGATCCATAACAATTCCTATTCATTACTTTGACCTCCAGGAATCACTCCACAACCAAACACGGCTGAGATTGAGACTAGCAACAAAATCATAAATGGAGCGCTCGAAGGTCCTGCCTTGTTTGTAAGAATAATCATTTTTCTAAAATAGAATAAGTATTATAGACTCAACTAAAATTACTGTCACGATTTTGTGTGAGATCATCCACGAGATAACAACAGATTCGGCACTCAGCACCTATGCGAGTGTGACGTCGCCTTGGCTGGCCTTTGATTTTTTTCTGGTTTTTCAAGTGCTTCAGAGGATCTTTAATCTCTCAATTCAAAACATAATCTTTGAAATGCGCATTTCGTTAACATCATGCTAATTCGATGCACAAAAGATCAATTATCGCGATGAAAAAGTCTCTGTCAAATCTTTAATGAAAATGGACTGCGTGAGAAAGAAAAATTCCAGTGAATGCGCCAATTTCCCACGTTGTTCGGCTTATATTCGGTTCCCGCCTTCATATTTCTGATGCTGCGACAAACGACAAAGCGCCTGAATCACAACTGCTATTCTCAGAAAAAGTCTTCCAAAGAAGATATCGATTGAAAACGAAGCCAGTTCTCATTGCAAATTTTTCGGTAACAAATTTCCAAGCAAAAATTGAGTTTGTGAAACTTTGATGTTCCTGTTAGCCTCTTACTTTTAGCACCCTCATAAATTATAGTTCTAACGGAGTGGTCAACTCACAGCCAAGTCGAGTAGACCTAAAGAATTTCAATAGTATCGTTGAAAAATAGGTGCGTAATTAGATGTTAGCAAAAATCGACCAACATGAGGACGTTAACGGAAAATCGTGTCAGGATTGAGTCCTAGAATAAACAGCTGCATGAAGACATCAAATGTTTCCGTGAGATAGGACAACATTTTTCGTCGATGAAATCGCCAATGTACTGAAGCGGGAAAGCACAGTGGACGATATATGAAAATGTAGTTGATGTGATGATAAACAGACGTTACTCTGTTCATGTTTGCAAAAGTTTCGAGGTGGATTTTCACAGAACGCCGTCTTTCCGCATTTTCCGCACCTGTTTTCTACTGTGTTATAAAAAATCAACAAAATATGATGCCATTCCGGCATTTTCCCAGTTGGACAATATTACTCATTCTCATGTTCACTGAATTGTTGCGGAGCTTACGATCTCCGTGATTGCGAATTTTGAAGAGCTCTTTGGTGACCCTACATCTCCATCAAATCATTCAGGTTCGCAAGAAAGTTCTGGAGTAGTTGTAGAGAACTGAAAATTCATGCATGAATTCCAAACGAAAGCAACAATGGCTAATCTTCAAATTAAAGGCAATTGTTTCCTACGACTTTCTGCCATCGCCCGCCACGTTTCATAGCTTGTCGCAGTACTATTCTTTCGACATCGAGTCAAAGAACTCTTAACGTGCTTCTTCAGCTTTGAACGACTCAAACATTGTTGGAGGTTCTGAACGAGGCTTGTCTTTGAGGTCAAGATCTCCGCCATTGAGAAGCGTTGAAATCAGCGTCTATCAGCTGATTTGCTTGTTGTGCCTTCCCTTTGAACTTCGCTGATTTCATCGACTGTGACTCTATGTGGAAGACCATTTCTCCAATAATGACGTAATAAAATACACGAACTGCGTTTGTGTCGTCAGACAGGGCGAAGGCTTGTAACAAAGTGTTTACAAAGAAGAATCACATCTAGACCCAAGCGCGAAAAATCCTACATGAGAGTGTAATATTTCCATGATATGCATGGGAGTTATCCCATGCTTATTAAAGTGACCCAGAATTATTTTTGAAACCGTAGTGACGATGTTTTGAGAAAACATCTTCTCGCTGTGAAAGTCTCATCCCAATAGTAAACGACATAGTGTTCGAAGCAGAAAGTTTTACTCATTTTCAAAGTGTGGCAAAAAGCTCCGATTCGGAGTGTAGTGAATTTTGTTTCAACTATTTCGCGAATGACAGATCGAAAGCACCGTCAGCGCTGTATTATCATAGACCTTGTTTATGAGTTGTACAAGCCGTGATTGAAGCTGAATAAGCTATTGCATTTACAGCCGTTTTGTGGTTTGAGACTTCCGTGTCGTTTTGGCTGAATTGCCAAACAACGAACAATTTCGCTACAGTATTCTGCCTGCGCTTTCAATACGATTTTGTCATAAATCCGCGAATTTCAAGACATTTTTTGTATGGAATGCCATCACTTATATAATCTCTTGCCTCGCTAATTGTCGAGTGATTATAGCGGAGCTTCCCTATTCTCCTAATACGTCAAAAAGCCTCATTGAAGAGATTGCTTAGGCATCATGTCCATTAAGAGATTTTCAAAGGATTCTTGCGGCTTACTTCTATCGTCATCCGCCGTCAGCAGAACGTACTAAGTGTCCAGCCTAATGTCTTTTTCCAAATCCACTCCATTGTTTATCTCATTCTCCAGTAATCGTCCCATCTCGTCATAAAGACTTTCCCTCCCCTCTCCCACTCCACCAAACTTATTTTTGATGTTGATGCATATTTTGCTCTGCTTCGAAGACAGGGCATCCTTCCAGGATGTGAATTGCGAAACCAGGACTCAATGTTGAAAGTCTTCTCAAAAGACGTAGTTCTAATAAGAAATACTGGCACATTTTCCGCCACATACTGCAAAACTGGGGCTGTAGCGCCAAATAAGTAGATGTGTTAGGATAATGAAAATGGCCAATGATATTTGACAAAGGCTCAAGCTCGGCTCACGCTGCTCGCTGTCTTCCATCGAGTTGTATTCCAAGTTGTTATACACACTCTGAGAAAGTTCATGAATCATGTAAGTGGTGGTCTACCCAGTTGGTGATCCAACCGGTTCAGCCCACTCCCCTTACACCAGGCTTCCTTCATAATTGGGTTTTGACATGACATTACTTAGAAACCTCTACAATTCTTGAAAGTAATCGGAAGGTAATCCATTCACTCAATTTTTGTTTTCTTGCAAGTTCGGATTTGTCCAGTATCAGGAATGAGTTTCAAACTAAATTCCACAGTAATACTACATAACACGCCTAATTTGCTGGTCAGACGTTGCATATTTACGTCGATCATTATGCCAACGTTTACATATGGCAATGCATGAGTTTCGCACTATTTACGAGTGGTGGTGTGCTCTATGGTTGTCGTTGACTACATTCGTATAAAAAAACTCTCAATGAAGCCTAATAGAGTAACGAACTGCCAATCACTTTTATTCAACGGTAGACGATCACAAGTCATTATAGGAAGAACAAGCGCATTTTGTCTCTTTGATAGAGTCACAAGCATGACAGTAATCTTCGGATGAACGAACAACGCTCACAGTTTTCATGAAGCGATCTACCCATTACGGAATTTGACTTACGTTTCCATAATCGACTAGTACTGCGCTCTTATCATTTCAATCTATGAACGAATATGAGATTTTTTCCTGCATAACATACTCTTTTTTTCAGCAGTATCTATAAGGCCCATAAAATAGTTTCTCCACTTTCATTCAGAGTCAACGAAATCAAAGGTGACTGTGATGGTACTGAAGATATCTAGTAATGAGGCTGGCCTCACCTGTTCGGAAGCTCGACAAACCGCGCCCTCCCAACAGAAGAGTGCGGTGAACTTCTTCATGAGGGCTCAGTGACTTGACCGCATTATTTTGTGTAGATAACGAAAAAAAAACCAATGAATACAGTCAAATGGATCAAACTAGGAGTTCGCTATAACGCTATGAAAGCAAAATGCTTTACCCTTGCTAAATATCTGGTAATTTTTTCTTGATATTGTGCCATTCTCGTCAATTTCTAAAATTCTGGAGATAATTTTCTGTCATAGAATGCTATTCCTTCACCATTGAGCATAAGGTTCATCGCTAGATCTGAGGAGCAAGAATTCTCAATTGAGGAACTCACAAAAACTACGAAAACTGTCAGAATCAACATAGCAATACGTGATGCGGAACGCTATTGTGAGTATTCTATCAGATAGTTCCTTGTCTTTCTTTTTGAGTCAAGCACGAGATCTTCATGACACAATTTATTCAAGCAGCTGACGTTTCTGCGGTTCTCGTTCTCAGAGGGTGGGAAGATCAAGCTGCCTACAAGCCACTCGGTCGAACATCTCCATTATTTCACTAGAAAAAAATCACCAAATCCAGATTCCAATCACATCGACCGCCACAAAATAACTTTCAAGGTAGCGCTTTTAATACGTGTTTCACTTAGTTGCTCGAATGGGGATCAACCGAACAGCGATCACCAGGACTGGTAGTCACATAAACTACAATTTTGAGGCTGTTTCCTGCTCAATGCAATGTGTTTATGTGTGTTTACTTGCATCGATCTGCGTGTGTACATATACTTCTTTATGTCAATGCGTGTGTATTTATATATGTGCGCCCTTTTCTACTGTATTCTCGATGAGTACACATACTGTAAGGAGCGGCGACTTAATAAATAGGCAATACACAACGACACGAACTACAGCGCGATAAAGGATAAAGGATAAAGCTCACGAATTTTACCAATCCCTGAGGGATGCGCCAGCACTCTACTTCGATTTTTAGCTTTGTTTGAGGTGATTGAATGCATATCTGGCCTTTACAACAGCTCACGGTGCCCCTACTGAATCGAGTCAGTGCTGCCTAGACTCCCAGACGAGTCTGAGACCTGTCTGCTACCAGCATACCGACCCCCGAGGATGGATGGTTTGGTGAGCCATAAGCTCGAATTCGAACAATTGATCTCGCGTGCGACGCAAAGCACCTCTAACCACTGCGCGACGTGCACTCAGATGTGCTATGTCAGTTGGAATTACGTTACTCTCCGCAACGATGTTGTTGAACAACGCGCGCATCATCAGGGAGAGTTATGCCTCCTACCATAGTAGTCCATGATTTCTTGGTGCATTACTTGCGCTATTGTGACCCGCTGTTCTTCATTGGTGGTATCCGTATGCCTTCTCAAAATCATGTTATGCGATCTACTGAAGAGATCACCGAATTTTCTCCGTAAAGTAACTTCGCTTCTGATACAACACCAGGGAGTTGCAAACATGTAAGGCTTGTCGATTGAGCAGTTCATCGCCCTATTAAAAGAGTGCCTGAACTGCTCAATCTTCAAATGGTCCGGGAGATATTATGCTCAAATGAGAGGGTGGCAATGTAGCAACGGCTGAGAAGAGACTCAAGAGAAGCTAGATAATTGTTTTGGATTGCTGAATGAACAGTCAGAGTGTATAAAATTCACCCGTGAGGTACCGAAAGACGATTGGCTCCCATTCTTGAACGTGCAAATAGCTTGACCGAGAGCGGCAACATAACAAAGTGGTACCGAAAGCCGAGTAATAAGACTATCCTGGTCCACTATCCCTCCTCTCATTCCTCACATACGAAAAAGGCGTTAGTAAAAAATATGTTTCGAACAGCAGCCAGTCTATGTACCGGGGAGGAGCAGAGAGTAGAATCCGTAAAATTGGCTTGGGAAATAGCCACTTCTAATGGATACAAATTTGTAACCCCTCGGCATAGGTTTAGAGGAAAGAGTATGCCTCCGAACGAAAACTCCAATGGAAGGAAAGTCCTGTTTATCTTTTCGTTCTTTATGAGATTAGTACAGATATAAAACGCTGTTTGAAAAGAGCTGCTTTAGAGCAATCGGTGACTATTATTGAAATATCACTAAGAATTCTAAGACGTCAGTTAGTTCGCAACCTCTTATATGACCGTCTCTGTGCAGTGAAAGATTGTAATGTCCCAACGGCAGTGATAGTGATTGCATGAGCGTAGGTACATTCTACCTAATCTCTTGCAAAGCGTGTAGCGATGAATATATTGGCGATGGGTAGGCCGCTCTGTGCCCGCATAGAAGAACACCTAGCTGGCAAGCCTTAATAGACGGAACATTCCGTTAGGGACGCATAGAGCACAGAAACACGACGGAGTTGATTTTGAGATCAAAGCCACCATCCTTGCGCTAGAACAAAAAACACCAGTGCGAAAAATTTTGGAGAGCACTTTGGATTAACACCACCAATCCAAATAGAAGCCGCAGGGAGGAATGCCTCGTTATCACTCGGTGAAATGACTCAGTATAAAATACTGCTGTTTTGATGTGTGGGGTGCATTGCGAGCCTATGTGATCTACTCCCGGTAACGCCACTTGAATCATTCGGTGGAACATGTATAAAACGCGGTGAGTATGTTAAGAGTTGACTTTGTGCTTGATACGATTGAAATTAGGTCTAGTGATTTATTCTAAAGGAGTAATGGAGCTGTTTGACTGAGTGTATTGCGGACAATTTGACTTTCTAGGCTCTGAAGAAGACGTCAGCTGTCAAATAATGCTCGATCAAACCCGAACGACATTCCACTACTGCCCGCCTTTTGCCACGGTCTTCGTCTTGTCGAATAGCTTGTAAACAACGTATCCAAAGATGTAAAACTCAATCGACTTTCCCTGCTAAACGCGATTTCCAGGAAATAAGCACAACGTTTTAATCATTGGAACTTACGGTATCGAATGATCACTAGTAGTCTAAAGAAAGAGCTTTCGCGGGGAGGTTCAAAACACAAAGCATTTCTTATCTATCAAAGAACAACTAACAGCTCTATCAAAGAACTTTTCCAAAAAGTAAGCGTATTTTCAAGTTTTCGAGATTTGTGGTTGCAAATGAGTGCTGGCACCCTAAAGAAGGAGCTTTGTCCAGCGAATTATAAGCGCAATAAGAAAAAGAAACGAGTGGTCGTGATTTTATTCTGAATTTTACAGCATTGTTATAAAGGCTTTTTCAAGAACCGGATACGTATGGCTGTAGCCAGAGATTTAAGCTTTCTAATGGCTACTAACGCTGCTATGAAAAGTTCCTGTGAAGCAAATGAGGTCGAATTTCAAATGTCCCTCATTACTGAATAGTACCCCATCTCATATGTTCGCTGTTACTACTGTGGTGTTGTGAATGTTCTACAACGTCAAATTTACTCAAGTAACGATGTCCTTCCAAAGTACAATTTATCGCCATGATCAATGCAAGCCTGTTAACAGTGCAACACTGTCTTTTTGAGACGTCATAAGAGACTATTTTAGAAAGTGATTTATTGATGTTATGAAAAGAAGCTACTTATGCTTATAATTATTGTAGTTGAAAGTGGCACATCCCGATGAGGTGACAGGTCTGATAAACATAGATTGCTGATCTTTTGCTTACCCACCACTTTTGGGTTATGTTGTTGTGTTTTAAGCATTCTTCTTCACATCCAGAGCAAAAAAAATCCGAAGATATTGCAAAACATTTGATACTTTTCGATTTATTTGGTGAATTTTCAGGTTTGGTAAGAAGGAAATTTAACTGGTTTCTTTACATGCCTTCATAAAAGCATGTGCAATGAAGGCACTCAGAAGTCAGTATGATAATGAAAATCAACGTACTCTGCACAGCAACTCCAATAACAGGTCCCATACAGGAGCGCTGCTTTCCAAAAACACTGTTCAGAGTTTCATCCATTTTAATGAGGAAAGTATTGCCTGAATGTTGCTACGATTTGAAAGCAGTGTCAAGCGTTTCACTTTGGCTTTTATATCTACATCATTGTCCTAGAATTCTCAATATTTTAGCTGTATATTGATCATAGAGCCAATCAGATTTGGTTGCTAACACACTGAGTAGATCGCTGCGTTTGTAGTTGATCTCGGCAAGAAAATAGGTTATCCATTCAGCATTTCAGAACGAAAGATTATCAACAAACATCTGCGTCAGCATCCATATGTGATTAGTTTATCCAACACAAACCACATTGTTATTTTCTTCTTCAAAGTACATTTGTTCGCTAATCTATGCAGACAAGCATCCATATTAGAGGCCGAACCGTGTGTCTTCCTTTGCTAAGTAATAGAGTCTAGAACAAATGGGCGAGAAAAATGAATTTCCTAAACACGTTGAATGAATTGCCCCTCTACCGCGGGTCTGAACTGACATTTGGGAACTTCTCTTAGAAGAACAATTTAGAGGAAGAACCTCCAAAAAAGTGTAACCCCACTCGCTTAATTTTAACAGCGATTCTTGTGATCCTAAAGACTTTGGAGAGTGCTGCTTCATATTAAGTTGCAATAAAGTCTTGCTATTCAAAAACGTGAATTTTATATATCATGGAAACTGGTGTGTGCCCTATGCACTATCGTTAAGGATTATAGCGAGGAGGAAGAGAGCACGAATGGAGGGAAACATATTGCTGATTAGGTTAGCACTCTACTGATCAAGTCTTTTTATTTGCGCATCTCTTATCACAAGAAGTTGCCACCTGCCTGATTAGGATTGTTTTCACTTCCTCAAATCAAAATTTTTGATGAATTGCTTACTAAACAGTGCTCAAACAGAGATTATCAATTTACTGATAACTGAGAATTTTAAACTAGAAAATCTGTTGATAAGTCCTTTCAATTCCAATTTATCAA
>JAHQIW010002728.1:0-11740 GCA_019055375.1 Parelaphostrongylus tenuis
TGTCGATATAAGTTTTCCATAGAAACTAATGTAAAATTTCTTATTCATATTTCTTCTATACTTTGCTTCTGAAAAAGAAAATCGGAAATATTTCTTAAGGATACAAGATAATTTTGCATATTTGTATCTGGATTAAATGGATTTTATTTATTAAACCTATTTCCCATTAATCCGATCCACATGATACTCATAGTGTTTACATCAACCAGCATTTTGTTTGACAAAGTACACGCCAACAGATTATTTTATCGAATTGATTTTTGTATAGGAAAACGTTTTTAATGCTTACAAAGAAGAAACCACGCATGCGACGGCGTTCGTGCATGAGTTGCATCGACCGACAATCGCTGGAAAAAAATGCCAAAAGAAAAACCACGAACATGCATTTCATTCTGAATTTTCTCACACTCATTACTGTCCCGTGTGTGCTCATTTGTGTAGCTGCACATCGTTCCGTGAATAGTTCTAGCTATAGTCCTTTTGATTTTCTGGTAATTTTCTTTGCTCTCATTTGATTGTTTGAATGGAAAGTCAGCATCGTATTCAAACACATCAAAAGAGTAGAAATGAGAGAAAAATAAAAAATCAAATCTTTTTTCTTCCTCCATCAACCGGATTGATTTTTTAATAATGCAGCTTTATCATCTGGTAAGCGTTCTGATATCGTTGCAGTCATAAGTTTTCGTGACTGTCATCTTTATATCTTAATCATCAAATTTCTTAAAGGAGAGCGCGACACAGTACGGCATTCGCTCCGACACTTGGCTACTGTCATTTATGGGTAACTGTATTCTAATTTGAATCACCTTTATGTATGATTATATATCTATATTCAATTCAATGTAAGGCTCACTGACAGCGAACCATGATTATATTCTGTTGCATTCATAGTACTATGTGCATTCGTGCTCATTCACCATTTCGAAAGTAAGTTCATGCAAGAAGAAATTACAGTAACAATTACATCAACTGTAATCGAGTTCCGGTAATTATATACCAGTGAGTGTGAATATAGCGTTTTATTTCTAATAGTGAGTGCGTATGTGTGCTTTTTTCGAAGAACGAGGTAGCAAGCGTTTTTCTACACTCCTTTTCTTTTTTCCTCGCTTTGGTAATCGTGGGAGGTGTGCATCGAATGCTCGTACTCCTCCCTTACAGAAACGCTGAATGATTGCGAATAAAATCGGGTTTTCAAACAGCCGCTACCATTCACGTCAATCCACATTTATGATCTTGATAAAGGTGTTGATGAGGATTCTAACGTTGACGGTGATGTCCACTTTTGTCATTCATTTCTTCTTCATCGGTCCCCTTGTAGATCTTTCTTATCATCTAGTATAACTGCCCATCTTAATAGTTAACATTACGCTTATACCATCAGTCCTGGATGACTTACTGTTAAACAGTCGTCTTAAATTAGCAATTCCATAACCTTCTGTTGTATCTCAATATTATATATATACATATATATACGTATATGTATATATATATATATGTATATATATATACGACCACGGACCTCCCTCTTTGAGGGATCCCGCCCAATTAGCCGCGAGGGCACGTGACGCGCCCCCAGGTGGTGGATAGGGGAATAAACGCGAACCAAAAGCGACCGTGTGCTTCCCAGAGACGCAGGTGGATTCAGGGAGAGCACCCTTGCTTCTACAGCGCCGACTTGACAAAAACTCTATTTCTGCGAGTCAAGTCGGCCAAAAGCCTGCAATCAAGCGGCTGGGAAGTACATGGGAGGCGGTTAGCAGTCGCCTCCAACAAATAAGCTCCTCCCGCTCCTCCGACAGAGACTGGCAAGCTACTCGTGAGTACCCAGCTCCCACGTTCAGAGCCTGGCAAGCTATACGTTGGGTATCAAAATGCCAAAAACAGCAACAAATATGGGCCTCATTCCCCTGACCCCGAAAGAGCCCCTGGTACGGCAGCGCCAGGTAGGACGAGTACAGGTTGCTAAAATCTCAGGAAAAACTAGGCTGCCAAGGTCGAAAGGGACTAAAATGACGGTCTGTACTCACAACGCAAGAACCCTTGCTCACGAATCCGCTGCTGAAGATCCATTGATTCAAGCAAGAAGAATAAGGTACGACATCATTGGCCTGGCTGACGAGAAGACGCCATCCTTTTCACGCTGTTTATGACACTAGAGAAGAACTGTTCCTTGGTACATGCGATCGCAGAGGTGTCGGCGGCGTTGGCGTCCTCGTCAGATCGAATTTGACCGTGAGCATTGATTTGCTTGGGCAACTAACAACCCGTATCGGACGATTACGGTTGAAAAGATGTGGCTCTATCCGGCTTTGACCATCTTCGTTGCTTATGCACCAACATCAAGCTATGACGAAGACGAAGTTGAAGCGTTCTATATGGACCTCGAAAAATTCTTCAGAGAAGATCATACATTCTTCAAGGTCATTGTCGGAGATTTGGACGCAAAAACTGGACCTAGAAGAACGTCTGAAGAACGTCACATAGGGACCCACGGACTACAATGGAATGAACAGGGTGAGAGACTATCTGAATTTATCATGACGACCCAAACCATCCATGGTGACTCGCAATTCCAAAAGCCTCTTTCTCAGCGATATACGTGGGAGTCTCCCAATGGAGAGTACCACAACGAAATAGATCACATCTTAGTAAATCTAAGGTTTTGCCTGACCGATGTCGCTGTTGTTCTAAGATCTACACGGGATTAGGCCATCGCCTCCTTCGCGCAACGTTCCGTTTTTCAAGGAGAGGAGAGAAAGCCACTAAATTCAAACAACGAAATCCCAGAACTACCATAAACTGGGATGTAATCTATCATTAGTCGGCTCTAAGGAAGATACCGCTGTGGACAACATCGACGAAAAATTCGATCGAGTCGTTGAATATCTGCACGTTAGCGCTGTGAAATTCGAGAGTCCTAAGGTCACGAAGAGTCTCTTGTCTCCGCAGACACTCCAGCTGATACGTCAACGTGGAATCGCACGAGCTGCAGGCAACCGAAACCGTACGTCCGAACTTGCGAAATCTGCAAAGAAGCGATAAAAGAAGACCTCAGAGAGAGAAGAGCAGCAGTTATGGCAGAAGCTGCAGAAGCTGGGAAGAGCATTCGCAAAGCCCAGCGAGGCTTCGCCAACTATAAGACCAAGATGATTGCACTCCGATACCCTGACGGGACACTTACAGCTTCCAGAAGGGCTATGGAGAAAATCATCCACCAATACTGCTCAGATCTCTTCGCTAGCCATGTCCTGTTACCGTCACAGAAATTGAAAGAGGACGAGCATCTCGTTACACCGGTCCTCCCTTCCGAAATCCGACATGCTATATCGTCGGTGAGGAACAGAACAACACCCGGTCTAGACAGGATTAGACCAGAACACCTGAAGAACCTGCCGCCAGTTCTCATCAACACGCTGGCTCGGCTCTTCACTCGCTACCTGTCAGAATGCAAGGTCCCTATTCAATGGCAAGCCAGCAAGACCGTATTATTGTTCAAAAAGGGAGACCTTCACGACATATGCAATTATCTACCAATCTGCATACTGTCCGTAGTCTATAAACTCTTTACTCGAGTCATCCTAAACAGGATTGATGGAACACTGGACGAAGGACAGCCATGCGAACAAGCAGGGTTCCGAAAAGGATTTAGTACCATAGACCACATCCACACGACTACAAGACTCGTTGAAGTTTCACGAGAGTACAAGCAACCACTCTGTCTCACTTTCATCGATCTGAAGAAATCCTTTGATTCAGTGGAAACAGAAGCGGTTATAGAGGCTCTGGATAACCAGGGCGTCCCTACTGGGTACATAATGATCCTTCGTGAGCTTTATAAAGATTTCACGACCAAAATGTCTCCATTCTAGAACTATCACCATTGACAGAAGAAGAGGGGTTCGACAAGGCGATACAATTTCGCCAAAACTGTTCACTGCCACCATACAAAACGTCATGCGAACATTAGAATGGGCCGATATGGGAGCGAAAATTGACGGCTGACAATTAAACTATCTTCGCTTTGCTGACGATGTCGTTCTCATAACACCAAACATCAGTCAAGCGAAACGAATGTTGACCGATTTCGATAACGCCTGTGGAAAGATTGGTCTTCGACTAAATCTAACGAAAACAATGTTCATGAGGAACGGATGGGTTTCTAATGCCCCATTCACGCTCAACGGAACGACAATCTCCGAATGCTCCTGTTACGTCTATCTAGGTCGTGAAATCAACTGATGAACGACCTAGCTCCAGAGTTGAGCAGGAGGAAACGAGCGGCTTGGGAAACGTTTAAGAGCATCGAAGATGTAGTGAAGAGGACAAAGAACATCCGACTCCGTGCCCACCTTTTCGACTCGACAATTGTCCCTGCCCTAACATATGCAGCAGAAACCTGGTCGCTACGTAAGCAGTATGAAAGATGACTTGGCGTTATCGAACGCGCAGTCGAAAGGTCGATGCTAGGAGTATCCCGTATCTCGCAAATGAGAGAAAGGATCCGAAGTTCCGACGTACGTCAACGATCAAAAATCAGAGACGCCGTTTTACACGCCAGGATATCGAAAATGAGGTGAACCGGACACGTGATGCGCTTCAACGGCAACCCATGGACGAGAGCCATTACCGACTGGATTCCTCGGGACGTCAATCGCTCTAAAGAAGACCACTGACCCGTTGGTCCGATTTCTTCACGAAAGCGATAGAAGAAAAGATATGATGCTCAGCGAATCCCCAAAGCGAGGAGGACCCACTGGGCTACTCTTATACGCGATAGGGAAAAGTGGAAGAGTTGCTGGTACCTTCTCGAGTCACTAGACGATCAACGGGACGACGGTGATACAGGTGATACATATATAGCACACTTGAGAATATGTGTTTCACATATAACGGACACGGATTATGCAGTGTTAAATTAATATCCACGATTCTCACTAATACAGTGCCACCTCGCAATCTCATTAATTTATTCAGTTACTGCGGATATACCAACTGAAACTCAACACTGTTGCCACTCAGTGTTACCTCGTATTTCGAGCAAACTTCACTACATATGCGACCTGATAAAATGTTGCATTAGGAATCGAAACAAAACCCCTCTAAAACTCAAGCGTGCACAACAAACTAGCAAGTAAGCGAGCGAGCGACAGAGCGAGGGAGAGAGAGAGAGCGAGAGAGAGAGAGAGCGAGCAACAATTGTCGCTCGTTCACTTACTTCATTCTTTATCAGTGTGAGTTCTAAAATCTTTTTTTTTTCCTTATACATTTCCAAGCAAAACAATACTATAATGGACTAGTCATCTGGGAAGGTATTCCCTGTTAATTAAATCCCGACTGATGTGTCGTAGGTGGAAAAATTCATTTGCAAGTGTGTATTTCTCGTCTATGACTCACGCTTTCAAGTAACGTTAGTAAAGATAACTACCGAGATTGTGATTGCATCTGAAAATAGAAGAACACGTATTTCGTATTATTACTCTACGTATATCATCCATGATTGAAGCTTCCGTCGGTACCGATTTATGACTGAGCGAAGCACTTTTGCTTGCATGCTAATTTCAACGCAATAGTCTCGCAAACTAGATTATAACAGATTAACATTTAATATCACGCATCATTATCACTTTCAGAAAACTGTCAATTTGTGTTTTTATCGATTTGTTTCTCGTGTCAGTGCTTTTTCATCTTTTCTTTTTTTTCCTTCGAAGTCTGTCATCCTGTTCGCTTTGTTCAGTGTTTCAATTACTCTCATAGTCATAAAAGTCATAAGATACTAGTCTGACGCGGTGATGTTCAGATCTTGCTTGATGTCCGAGCAGGTCTCTCAGAGCACTACGGAGAAGCTCGGGCCGTCTAGCATACTTGGCCAGAAGAGCAACGAATTCTCAAACATTATGAGTATGGCACAGTTAGTGATGCGACCTGACATGACCAAGCAACTTGAACAATTTCAGGTCGCACAGATCTCCCTCCCAACACTTCTTCTGTGTATATGATTAGGCTCTTTCTTGAATTTTGCAGCATGCCCATTGTGGAATTCATGATCATTCAGGAGCAAATCGGTGTGACATCACCTTTATTAGTGAAACCAGCGGTTCCATTCGATGGGCCCTTTGCGGCTGCATCCTTAACGAAAGCGAACAAGACAACGGCGTGAGGAGAAGCAAGGTGGGTGGCAAAAAGTCTGAGCCTTCTACTGAAGACTTTTTTTCAACTTTTTCATATCTCGGTCTTTTGCACAATTCGTAATGTTTAGTTATGCTAGATGCTGCACTATCGGTGTCTGAACAACGAGATTCACTAGATATTTCAGACGACGGTGGCGAAAGCCCTGACGAAAGCGGTAAAAGAAAGCAGCGGAGTTCTCGAAATTTCAAAGAACGTGTTTGCAGAAATGAGTTTCAATCATCAACGTCAATTTTAGGTATCGAACGACATTCAGTGCCTATCAACTCGACGAATTAGAAAAGGTGTTCGCTCGTACGCATTATCCGGATGTATTCACAAGGTCGGGAAAACATCATTACTTTGTGGTAATATCAATTCTAAACGAAAGGGAAAACAAGTGTCTTATAGAATGTCTTCAGATCTAATCATATGTTTTTGGAAGTTACAGTACATCATTAGGCGGGTGTGCTAACAGCGGTTGACTTTGGTTGACTGCTAGAGAAAATCTGTTTACGTCTTTGAGTTGTGCCATTGAGCTCACTTGGTCGCATTACGTAATAGCGCAAATTGCATGAACTCTCACACCCTGGTGCTGCGAATATGGCTCTAACTGAATGTCATTAGAAGGTTACATCGATGATATATATATATATATATATTATATGCAGGTACATATATGTACTTATATGTTTAAATATTTATATATATGTATATATAGACATATATATTATATATATACACATAATCATATATATATACATATATATATATATATATATATATATATACATATGGCCGTATTACGAAAGTTCACATATCGGTAATGAAATGTCTGCATTTGAGGATGTCTCATAAAGAACTACAGTGTTCTTGACGTCAACTTCTATAGACTGTTTGCTTGTAGATTCCTGTAACAAACGGCAGCACCAAGTAAAAAAAACCTCTGCTCGTCAAATAATACGGTTTTGAAAACCATGCACAACAGGTGCATTATGAAGGTTGATGTTACACCTGTTGCTATTGGACTACCTCTACTTCTTGTCCGTTGTACAAATATTTCATTAGGTTCTAAATGATGACTCAACATGTGGCATGATAGCGATTCATCATTCCATAAGATCATTTCCTAATCATGCTATAATCCGGCTTGGACAATTCGCTATACATGACGCACATTGCCAATAATCACCATACTGTCTGAATCGTCATGACAGTGTCGACTAGACGTATCTCGGGGTAATTCCTCACCTATTCTCTACTTCTCCGTCCTTTCTTTTTTCTCTCTGCTTTCATCTCTTTCTGCCTATTTTTGTCATTGTAACCACCCAAAATATGATATTCAAGTTTCTATAACAGCTGCCGCTCGTAATCGCAGCGCAATAACGTGCGACATTTGATTGCGCTTATGTTAGGACTCATACGTTCGTGCGTATCCGAGTGATGTTGATATTCAACACTACCACTGGAAAAGATGTGAGAACTCTTTAGGGATGCATTATTTTTTGCAGAATTCTTGTATACAGTAGGATGAGAACGTCACCAACGCTGCGAGAAACCGCTTTTTGTTTGGACTTCGTTTCCCCTTCATTTGTTAGAAATCGTTTACAAGTCCTTCAAAGCAATTAGCTAACACGTATACGCATCAAATATCGCTTCGCGTTCTCCGTCGAGCCTAACTGACTATTGTTGATTATTGAAGACTATTAATTATTGCGCGTTTACCTCTTTCGATTCGTGAGGGCCTAGCACGACAACGACGACGACGACGGCAAAGAATTGATTTGACACCATGTTACTACAAAATAAAGACGTTGATAGCGTGGGTGTTTGAATGAATAGAGTAGTTGTCAGAAAGGCCTTAATTTACTTGTACTTGTACCGAAGCTGAGTAATAGGCTTCTACACTTCTAGAAAAATGCTTTTGAAAAGCTATGCAAAGTAAACTAGTGTTGCCTTCGATTGAATGGAACTGCTAGTTTATTATGTATCATCTACAGTGCTACGTCGTCGTCTTGCTGTCCACATCATGGTACTGCCCACAATGTGAAAATGGAATGCTCATCGAATGTCACTTATGAGCAAAATGTGAACATGGAATGCTCATCGAATGTCTTACTTATGTGCAAGAAATGCTGATCATTCATCAACGGAAAACAGCTACTGAAGAGAAGAAGTAAGTCGGAATGTTGACATTACCGAGAATAAAACTATTCCAAGTTTTTTGTGCGAATAGTAGAGCGGTTATATCACGTGGAATAAAAAGCTGCTGAACACCCACTGATGTTTCAAAGTTTATACTTCAATCCAGTTGGAAACAAAAACGACAAGATAAAGGCCATCAGTACCCACAATCTTCTGCCAACGTTCTGCAAGCTTTCGGATCTGCTCTAAATCCCCGTTTCATGGGCTTCGAATCAAAAAACTGCTGACATGCCTCTTCCACTTGGTCAAACTTCTCGAATCGGCGTCCACGCAGGAAGTGTTTCACTGAGTGGAAAAGGCCTCGAATCGGACGGCTGAGCATCCGGAGTGCAGGCTGGGTGCAGTAACTTCTATTCCCTCCAATTCATCATCAAACTTTTCCTTGGTTTTCTTTGCAGTGTGAGATGAGGCCATTGTTGTACTGAGACAGCGCACGCTTTCGGGGAACCAGTGTCGGGTGTTTTTCTTTCAACGCATCGTAGACTCCGTCCAGTTGCGGTTTTATGGAAGTATACCTGAGATCTTCTCATAGATTTACAATAGCCGATACTGTGCGAGACAAAGTAACTCTCGAATTTTTCGCGCGTGCTGAGAGACTCTTTCCTCAATCTAGTACGTTTAGTAGAGTGAAGGTTGGCCCGTTGCTGTACAGGCTGAAACGTGAAATTAGTAGTACTACTGAGAAATTCATAGTACATTTATCACAAGCAGTGCCTTTGTCTTATAAAATTGCCAACCTTTTTTAGTATTTTATAGTCTCATTTTCAGCTTTTAAGTAACTTTAACACGAATGACCAACGGAATCTGTCCGATGAGTTTATTATGCAACAGAGTAGTGGCAGTCGTAGCAGAAATGTGTATTTGTAACATCATAACATTCTTAAAAAGTGGTAAAAATATAGAATTTATGTCTTCCAACAACTGTTAGCGTCAGTGGGTTCCTGAGCTGATTGCCGACATGTTTTCACCAGATCAAAGCCCTTCAACGCAAGTTACCGACGGTCTCGACATGTTATATGAGGAAAGAGCTTTAGCGGACTGATATGATAACGTTTCAACTTCCACGTGGAGTCGGTTGTTTCGCATACCACTCATTTCTCTTCGAAGGTGGCCAGCAGTAGGTGGTCAACTCAGTCTCTCATTCATCTAACTTCTTATATCTCGTGTCTCATGGCCTGTGCACTTGACAGTCCTACTGCATGACAGTGGTTACTTAGCCTAAATGAGCCAAAGCCTTTCATTTTCTTTTATCACTGCTTGTGCATTTGCTGCATGTCGATATAGTCATTTTGACCACTTTCGAACTCTTGGTGCGCTTAGCACTAGCAGGGACGTGTTAAGTCCTCTGATCTACTCGAATACTTTCATCGATTTGTCTCTAAGACGGCAAGTCTTCCAGATGCCCACGAATTATTATTTGCTATCTGTTACTATTTTACCTGACCCGTCATCAAAATTCCCTATCCCAATTCCAGCACTTTTTTCATTCGATTCGTATCTCGCGTTTCCACAAATCCTCGTCGATTCGTACGTGTAGTGACGAAAGAGAAGAGTCTCAGATAGTAGTATGGATGAGAAATCGTTGAATGCTTCTGATGCTGTCGCGTCTGTTCATGGAGATGCGAATCCACTGGCTTGTCAAGAGCCACAAAATGCGGGTAGTGCTGAAAACCCTAGTAGCCCCTCTTTGATACTGCTCAGGTCGATAGAAGCCTTGCCGGAAAAAGAGTAAGTTAGGGGTGCGGCGTAGTAAATGGTAGACTCAAATGCCTAGGAAGTGTCTAGAGGAAATGCTCTAGTATAGGAAACTTTAGAATATTCACGATGGTTGTATAGGTAGTAAATGCATTGTAAGTTTCTTAGAACTATACTGAACTCAACTCTTGTAGTATTTCGGTCCCATTGTAAAGAATTTCTTACAGGCGAAAAGAAGCAGTGGACAGATTCCAACCGACCATGGTATGTTTATCTTTATCTGAAAAAGTTTCTTAGGCTTAGTTGTTGGACAGAGGGAGAGGAAGAGCAAGAGGGACTGTGGTGTATGTGGACGTGGTCGCATAACCATTTAGAAACCCAGAAATACACTTAAACTTGATCTTGAGCCGATTTGACCTTTTGCAGAAAGCAGCATAATTGATATCGTCGGTGGCATGCGAGTTCCATTCTCCAATAAAGATTTTTTCCTTTATTTCAGGAAATGCTTCGAGTTCTTTGTACCACTCTTATAGAACTTGATTTCCCCTACATGTTTGTATATTTTTGTACGTTAAGAACTCTTATGCGCCAAGGAAACTTTGATTGTGAAACGTAAATTCATTTTCGCCTCACAGTGAGCTGTGGAAACCTTGCGAAAACCAGTTTAAACTCAATATTTCACAGAGATTTGTGCTATCGAATGTGTTCAGTGCAGCCAATGAAAAGCGATCCTCACACATAAGCTAAGCAAATAAGGCAAACCGAGTGTGAAATGTAATTGTATTTTCGCTGCAGCAGCATACTACAAAGGCCTTTCCAAAAACCAAGAAAGGTATCGGAGTGCGCGAGACATGAGCTTTCGGATGTTTGCTTAAGTTATGGAAAGCTTTGTCCAGCGAAAAAAGACTTGTGAAAACTTGAGGGTAGAAACGACTCACATCGTCCGCAAACAGTTGATTTGTTAACAATTTGCGGACGATAAAGTGGCCTCTAATTCCTCAACTTGTTGGAGATCTATTTTGCCGGATAAAGCATTTTATACTGGAAATTCAGAGCCATTTGAAAGCTTGAATCTCGTCAGTTTCAACATTATGTATGTTTTCTGGAAATATCTTCATAGCACGCAATAGCAGCGCGAGCAGAATTATGCTTTACGCTTGATTTGCTTCGCTTGCTCGACTAAAGTCTGTGGATCGCTCTCTGCATTAAACTAAACTAACACTTTTTCGATAAGAAAAAAAGTCAATGATTCCCAAGCTAAATTTGGTTTTCAAAGAAGTCTTCATAGTACGCTTCAAGAGCGAAAGTAAAATAGCATTTTACGTCCGAAGTTTTCTTTGCACTTATGGGTTATATATGAACAAGGACTATATGAGCGTAAAGAGGAAAAAGCTGATTCATCAGAGTAATACCAAAATTAAAAGCTTTTCCTGATATGAAAAAAAATTCGATTCTTTTTCTGTTAGACGGTGACAAATGAATATTGGATCTCATTCGATGGATAAAAAGAGTTAATAGGAATGTTGGCCGAAAGCTTAAATTCTAGCTAGAGCCGTTTATGACCAGTTTTTCAAAATACCTTTTTATAACGCTGTGAAATGCGAAATTGTCTTTCACACGCCCACGTCTTTTTTTCCGTACCTCGCTTATCTTTGCTGAACAAAACTCCTTCTTT
>JAHQIW010002729.1:0-50747 GCA_019055375.1 Parelaphostrongylus tenuis
ACCCTTGCTCAGAAGATGGGACGGCGGAAAGGGGTAGCAAGGAGTGGCTATGCTCTTATTAGGAACTGTCAGTGGCAATAGAAAACTTTAAAGTCAACGCAATCCCAGAACCATTGCCGAGTATCAACCATAATTAGTCTTACTGGGTGACTTACTCTTGCTGTACCTACTATCCAAGCCCAGTTTCCTGGAATTGCAACTACAGAGGGAGGAGCTCAAGCATTTGTATCACGTCTGTAATGCACAGCTGAGCTTCATTTTTTTTGACACTTCACCAGCATACTTTTTCTGATATGATCTGTAGTTTGACATGAATTGTCTAGAAACACTTCCGAGCAAGCTTTCGAATTAGCTGAAAAAGTTTCACACTTGAGGTCTTTGACGTCCTCGAAAGTCAAGCTCGTAGTGCACTACTACCCGATGCTGTGATCTCGACCATTTTGGATCAACTCACTGTCGACATCACTTACAGACCAATGAGTTGCGATAAGTGGTTCGTGATCCAACTAGGGAACGGGGTAGGTTTTGAATATTGAGCTACTATTTGAAAGGGCTAGGCAGAATTATAAAATTTATCAAGGAAGCAGATAGATGCTTTTTGATGTCTGAAAAACAAACAACTCTTCATAGAACATTCGAAAGATATCAGAAAATAAAAGGAAACATTTTATAAAAAGCAATGAAATTAGAACCTTGATTTGTGAGTGATTTATCATTCAATGTTCCAAGTGGTGGCCTGAATGGCTATGGAAAATTAAAAAAGATCAGTGATTAAACCACCTTTTGCTTTTTCAAATCCTTATTTCAATAGAAGAAGGTGTATTTTTGATACGTATAGTTTTTTTTGCAGTCATGGCCGGCAGAAAAAAGAGAGGATGCATTATCATCAGTAACACGGTGACGGGAGTTTGCACTTATGTTGCAAACCAAGGAATGTGTAGTATGCCAGCACAAGCGACAGTAACACCTGTTCCCGTTGAACACACGTCAATTTCAGGAACTCTCTCGGTTAGAGTTGCTTTATATTCAGTATGAAGTCGTTTTTTGAAAAAAGAAATCTCTGTAGACTAGAAACATCATCATGGCAACTTGATCAGCGGATATGTGGCGAAATGTTGTGAACAGAGCGCTTCGACTATTGACATCGGACCCATTAAGACCGCACTTTCTTTCGGCAACGGCCAGTGTCAGTTAAGCTGTGATGTTCGAGAAAAGCATCTCCATTAAACCGACATTTGTTCAACACGACTTTCGAACTTCAACTAAGAGACCGTTAAGTGATAAACATTGAGAAAGATTGTTTTTCCTTTATGTGGGTGTGGTATTGATCCTGTGTGTTAGGATTCTCTAGAAAAATGTTTTTTCTTATATACATGCACCCTATATTTACTAGAGAAAGCAATATGTTAAAATAAATTGAATAGCGTTCAAAGCATGTAACTTGGCGTTTTTTTGGAGTTATCCGTATGTCTCATGAAAGACCTATAAATGATACATAGAAAGCTCTAGTTGTCCAAGACATTTTGCGCGTTCCAGTCTTACCGCCTGCAATTGAAGGAGACATAACGACGTCTGTTGAAGTGTTGACTCCGCAGATATTTTATAATATAATCCAAAGCAGTTGTAAGGAATATATTATATTTTATAGTTCAAATCCTCACAACAGAAACCAATAGCGTCTAAAATCTACTTCTTTCTGGTAAGATCTAGAGTTGACAATGCGACGAACTGCAATCTGTTCTGGAAAGCGTCAACGTCTTTATGAGAGTGCCATTATAGCCTAGTTGGAGAAAGCGGAGAGTTCTCTCAGTTTTAATACGCAAGAGGATAATATTTAACTCGAGACCTGAAATATCATGGTTCATGCTCATGAAAGAAAATATGAAGGCATAGTCAGCATGCTAAATTTGCCTATTTCATAAGGAATTTGTAAGTTGCAATTATGGCTGAACATGCAACTTGTTGTTTTCTTCATTAACTGACAAACGACGAGCGAGCACCGTCCTCGAAAAGGTCGTCCAACCATCACGCCTACTTCGGAAAACATTCAGAAGATCCGTTGCTAAGTTGAACGATATAGGAGCGTTCGATGCGCAACATCAGTGGGAAGCTCGAGATCAGCGAGTGTAGCATCTGAAGCAATGTCAAAATTAAGCTGGAGCTCGGCAGTTACAAGATCGCTCGTGTTTACAATCTGGACAAAAAGATGGAAAAAAGACGGTTTTCAAAGACAGATTGACAGATTTTTGACAGTTTGTGCTCGTTTGCCGGATGTGTCTCTTACGAATGAGAAAATGTTCACGGTTGACCCACCTCACAACCTCCAGAATCGACGTCATCTTTTCAATAAGGGTCAGAAGAAGTCCGCAGCAGCGAAAACCATTTGCCGCAGTCATTTTCCGGCCTCTATGACAATCTCGGCGGCATTTGCTCCACCGAAAAGAAGCCGTTGGTCTTTATCCACAGAAACGTCGAAGTCAACGCTGCGCTATAGCAGCAAGTTTTACAGGGCGTACTGGATCTTTAGAGTACTCATCACTTTGGTGCCGACGGATTTACGCCTTAACAGAACAGAGCCCCCGCGTATTCGGCCCGCTCAACGATTGCCATCTGTTGAGAGCTGTTTTCATGCCCGTTTGTGGCAGAGATATTTGGTGGTTAAAGTCGCTGGATCTCAACCCTTGCAGCCTTCATTCATAAATTTCACAGAGCTGCAATAAGTATGCATAAATGCTTGCCAACTCCCAAGGGAGTTGAAGACTAGCCAAGGCGGGATCGAGATCACACCAGAGGTAAGCTACCCTGTACTCGAATAATAAACAAGACGTGATAAAATATTATAAGTGGCAAGAATACCCTCATCACCATTTACGAATACCACGAAGTTGTAATAATAATAATAAATGATTACCGACTCCGATAGGAGTTGAAGGCTAGTCAAAATGGAGAGAACATCACATTGATAGCATATTACTTTAACCTATAAAGTGCCGTATCATTTTTTGACGTATATCGATCGATTTTGAGAAATCTCCGTATTTATCTACAGCCGTTATTTTTGTCACTGCAACACTGAATTTACCTGGTTGGTGATTATCAAAATGGTAACATCAATTTGTATCGCTTGCACAAGAAGCTTTCGTGGTCTATTTTTTCTACATTGCAAAACTACCAGAGTCCACAAGAACTCTTTTTTCACTGCTTTAGTGGATAGAAGTCTAGAAAAGGAGCAGTGTCATGATGTTATAAATATAATCAAGAGTGTTGTGAATTGCAGAAAGAATAAAAGGGGGGAATATTTGGTAGTTTAGAAGTTAGTACGCGTCCTGCGGAAAGGGAGAAACGCGGGTTCGACTCCCGCGCGACGTCCATGGTATTGCATACCACTCAACATTTTAATGCTAAAATCAGCTACTTTCTCATTTTCAAAGATCTCATGTGATAATCTAGAAGGAAAACTGAGGTTTCTGAGCTTTTGACTATCCTTTTACTACTTTTTCAGATGCCTTTCTACATATACGGATATGTTGCCGTTTTTAACGTGATCACAAGAGCACATTATAACAAAGAAGTTGCATAACGCTGAAACGAGAAGTGGTTATGATCAAGTGTTTTTTTATAAACTCATTTTTTATTGTTATTTTGATTTCTAACTCGACCCCATACTCTTACGAAAAATGTGGAAGGAAATTCCTAGTGTTTAGCGCGTGCATCGATCTTTCCGTGCCAATGCGTACTATGCATCTTGCGCATGTTTTTTCAAACTCACTCTAACTGCTTTCTAACAAGCAGAGGGCTTTCAGAAATGTTGAGCTACATCATGTTTAGCCATGAAAGACTATGAGCGGCTCGTCTGCGAATATCGATGAAAGGCCTAAAACAACTGAATGGCTCTGGAGAAGGTAGAATTCTTTGCAGCGTCAGCCATTGTATCAGTATTATTAGTGTACTGTATCAAGGCATTCAATTAACAGTATCATGAACATCCTCGCAGCTGCATGTTAAGAAAAAATACGCAGATCCAAAACTTTCTTGTTTTCACTTTATTGCTTATGAGTGATTTTGATACCGAGTGTGGGAGTTTCGACGCTGTTTTGATAGCGAAGAGAATTTAAATCAAAGAAAAAAATTTGTTGTCAATTGAATCTTAGCATGAAAAATACTATACTGTCTTGCAAAGCTTGTTTAACGCCTTGATAGAGGTGATAAATTTGAGAAAAACCTCTAGCAATGTTACTCAGTTGCCTCTATGCCAGCAGCACCCAAAGTTGCCACCCTTACACACTTTACTAGAATTTCTTCTGTGATTGAATGTTGGACAAAAAGAAGATGTAGACATCAAAACGTTAGCCAAATAAATCTCTTTATATCAACTTCGCACTATTGACTTTATTCACAAAGAGAAAGTATTTCATTAAAAACGCCGAATTAAGGAAAGGTGATTTTCACACTAGCTTAAACATAATTTTCATAAGCAGTCATTGTTATTATAAAGCAACAGTTGAAAAACAGTGAAAAAAAGAGGTAAAATCGGAGCATTCCACGGGTGATTTTCGCTTTTTGAGAAGGTGGATATTGCCGAGAAGAAGTGCGATCCAAGAGGACTTAATACCAAGGCTCGAACCACTCTGTTCACCGCGCTCTGCCACAGTGCTCTCGAACTATTCGCCATAATGATGTTTGAGGTCTACAAAGATTATTTTTCTTTTCTAGGACAAAGTTGTGAAAAGAAACGAAACCCAAGCTTAGAGAGTTCCTGAGATTGTTTTGAATGCGAGAGGAATAGGTGCGAGCATCACGGTTCCAGCGCCACCGGTTAACATACATGTATTCATGTCGTTGTATAATGCAGTCACTGTATTACTAAAGAGTACGCAGGTTGGCACCATCATCATGGCTGCAAACAACTTCATAAGCCAAGCGTAGGTATCTGCTCAGAAAGTGAACAACGAAGGGGATTGATCTTTGCTCCCATTAAATGACAATCTAAGAGATTTGAGTGTGAGCAAAAGCACGGCCTCGGGCGGGAATCGAATCGGGTATGGACGAAGCGCGGGTTCGATTCTCGCCTGAGGCCGTGCTTTTGTTCACCACTCAATTCTCTTAGATTTTCATTTGACATCATAACACTGCGAGAAAAAGCAGTAAAAGTACTAGAATTTCAAAGTAAATGACAGTCGGAATGCAATTGATGCTAATAATATGAAAGATTGCATAGAAGCCTTTTGTGAAAAAGTTCAAAACTAGTAGCTGAATAGCTGCAAAGATGATTTTCTTAGAAATAACTAAGTTAGATCAACTCCATAAATTTTTTTCTGAGAAAAAATGTGCTCTAACCAGAACAACGGTATCATTTCTTTTATAATATTTATATAAATTATTTCTTATATATCATTTATTATATAATTTATAAGTTTAAAAATTTCTTTTATAATAATTATATGAATACATAGATTTTGTACTCCTTGTCTCGACTGTCAGGAAACAGACAACACGGAGATGAAAACACCCTTTTTGTCAATCAATATAATGAGTGGTAAAATGTAACGACCACGTCATGTTCCGAATTTCCATATTTGTCTGGAAACTGAAATTCATTATCCTCCAAATAAACCAGAAAAAGTTAGAATTAGTAAAGTAGACACTTGAGTGAATGAACTAATTGAGGCATAATCAAATAACTAACATTGGTAATGGCAACTGAACCTTTCCATTTGATTAACATTTTGCTGGTGTCATATATTTTGATTGTATGTTTTCATCTCCGTGTTGTTTTGAACGCAATTGAACATAATCATAGAAAACGGAATCAGAATGTTTTCATGATTATTGTGGGTTGAGACAATTTTGAGAACATCGTGATGTGGTTGAAAATGCAGAAAACGTCTCACCATGAATCACTCTACAAAAAGCTTACATTCCAAACGTTCAAATTTAAAGACTTCTTAGAAAGTGGAGACTTAATTTGTTCGTAAATAAAAATGTGCTCTAAAAATAAGTTCTACTTCGATACATTAACAAAATCACTGGATGTCTAAATTATTCGGGACGTTTGTTGGTATATTTGCAGCTAACCACTCAATTCTCTTAAACTTTCATTTAATGGGAGTTTGCTGGGTGTATAACTGCTTACCACTTTACAATTCAAATTGCCTAATGGTTGTCCGATGTTAGAAACTTACTGTTAACATTGGGGCCCATTGGGCTAACTTCCACGCGTTTGCAATCCAATGGTGTGTAGTTTATGTTGACCGTGAGCTGATTTAAAATGGATGTGACTATGAAATGTGGGAGGCCACGGCACGGCTCTGTTGTTCGAGAACATCAAACACCTTGAATAGAAATTTTTCGCTTAACAATTGAATCTATATGAATTTCTGTATGAATTCATGTGAAGACACGCTATCCGCAACGAAGCTAAACAGAGCACGATTCTTTTCTAGTTGGAGTTTTGGATCTAAATGTAAGATATTAACTCACTGCTTGCATTACACTACGCGTAACAAATCCTCTGGCCCCATCTGCACTCCTCGAAATTCCAGCAACCTGAGCTGCAGTAGGTGACTCTGAGAAAACCATAGCCACCGGCAAGGAGAAGCCAGTAACAATAAAGGTCCTCGAGCTCATTGTAGCTAAATTTAACTGCTGTTGGATTGAATGAATTAAAGTAAAAAAAAAACTATTAGCCTTCTAAATAAATCCCAAGAACGACTGCCTATTAACCTCGGTATGCTTCAATAATTCTTATTTTTCCTTTCATCTTGAGCGGGGTACGAGGTGTTAAATCCAAACTTTATTCACACAATAAATTAGCTAACGTTTCGGCAGCTCGCCTTCGTCAGAGCCTGGAAAGGTCAAAGTTGTTTACAGTTCATTCAGTCAAACACTTACATCACTTCTTTAGAAAAAATTGTCAGACCTAGATTCCGATCGCATCAACCACAAAGTTAACCTTTAACATACTCACCAATTCAGTATCTTCTTCTATTTAGCCGCTCCGAGGTGTTAGTAGTATGATTTATTGAATAACAGCGAAGCATATAACAATACAGTTAATAATCCAGCACGAATATTACAACAGTCGTGTGGCTAACGTTTCGGCAAGGTTCGCCATCTTCAGAACCTGGAAAGGTCAAACTGATTCGCGAATTATTAAATCAAAGGCCTTCATAACCCTAGCAGAAAATGTAAGAGATAAATTTTTGGGTCGCATAGAAAGACTTCATTTTATGAAACACTCACCGCTTAGATGTTTTAGGTCGTTCATTTGATTATTGAAGACCAGCCACTTGGAGTCTATGATAATGTAAGACTGTGCCCGGCTCAGGTCGGGAATATTGGCCTGAGATATGATGCTAGGTCACGCGTTATTACGAGACATTCCTCTTTGCGGTTCATTTTTGGGCCTATGCTATGAATCCAGAAGGCTTCCAAAGTTTTACGCGTGGACGTTTTCGATTCCTGTGCAAGGACCGTGACTTTGACGTCAAAATCTGCTCCATTATGCTTCTGTTCCCTATGCGTGCCTAGTGGGGTTTTTGGGTCGTAGTTACGTTTCCCAGCTAGGTGCTCTTTTACGCGGATGCAGAGTGGTCTACCCGTGTCACCAATATATTCATCTCCGCATGCCTCGCAAGAGATCAGGTAAATTGTACCCGACCTCATGCAGTCGCCGTCTCTGCCGTTGGGGCAAGCTTTGCATTCGTTGGTTTCGCAGAGACGATCATACAGCCGGTTGCGGACTAATTGGCGTTTTAGTGTTTTTGGTGGTATCTCGACTACTGATACCGAATTATCTAAACCTGCTCTTTTTAAGCAGCCTTTAGTGGCCGCACTCACTTCGTTAGAAATAAAATGCAGGATGAATGGAACCTTATCCTCGTTAGACCTTCCGCATGGGGACGCCGAATTTCCTCTAAAGTTAACCCGAGAAGCTCCTATCGTGTTGTAGCCATTAGAGGTGGCTATTTTTCGCGCCAAGCTCAGGGAATCTACTTTGTGTTCTTTTCCTGTGCACACATTAGCAGCTGTTCGAAACATGTTTTTTATAAGTGCGCATTTTGTGCGCGAGGGATGAGCAGATAGGTAGTGAACCAGGATGTCTTTGTTGCTTGGTTTACGATACCACTTTGTGTTGTAGGAGTTTTTAGAGAGGTTGACTTGAACGTTTAAGAATGGGAGCCAATTTTCCTTGGGTTTCTCACGGGTGAACGTTATGTACTCTGACTGGCTATTCAACAACTCAAAACATTTGTCCATCTCCTCTTGCGTTGAGCAGACGACAAAACAATCATCTATATACCTACAGTAGAGTAACGGCCGGAGATCGAATATTGGTGCCTCTACTTTAGACATAAAAGCGATAGCAAGGGTCGGAGCTAGTCGTTGTCCCATTGCCAGCCCTCTGATCTGCGCAAAATAATTCCCAGACCATCTAAAGAATGAGCAGCTTAGGCACTCTTTTAAGAGAGCCATGACCTGCCGAATGGAGAAGCCATACATGTTCGTAGTTCGTTCGTGCTCCGTTAGAAGCTCGCATATGGCTTGCATTGCGGACTCATTCGACACGTTTGTAGAAAGAGCGGTTACGTCGAACGATTCCATTACGTACGCGTTGGTGGGAGACGCGTTACGTAGATGAACAAAGAACATTTGGGTATTGGTAAGATGGGGTGGAATGTGATTTAGTAGTTGGACTAGTATTAAGTTTAAAAACCACGTTATTCTATCCGTTGGCCCGTCTACACAGCTGATGATGGGTCTAACTTTGAATTTTGATGGATCAGTAGACGCAAGATCATCAGTACATACCAATTTATGAGTCTTAATAAGCCTTGAAAGGTGGTAATTCTTAAAGCGCGTGGGCGTTTCCTTTACTAAAAAAGACGTTTACGTTTCTGCTGGAGTTATGAAGGCCTTTCACTTAATAGTTTTCGAATCAGTTTGACCTTTCTAGGCTCTGAAGATTGCGAACCTTGCCGAAACGTAAGTCACCGCGACTGTTGTAACAATCATGCTGCATTATTAACTGCATTGTTATATGCTTCGCTGACATTCAATAAATATTATCAATAACACCTCGGAGCGACTAATTTGTCCAAACTATGCCGAGGCTATAGGTAGTCGGTCGTGGAATTTATTGCAAACTGTTCCAGCCAGATATTTCCTACTAGTGAAAGAAAACCCTATCACTAAGACAAAAGATTATCCTAGCTAGACAAACAATCATTTTCCTCCGTCGCTGTCTAGAACACCGAATCGTTCCCAACTTCATTAGTCGAAAACGACTTCACGAGCTTATGCGGGCGACCAGAGGAAGATCAACGAATATTGAGCATCGAATTAAGACTCCTACGAGAAGAACCATTTGGATTTAAACAAGATCTGATGTATTTTCATTTAAAGAAGGTCGAAATAAGTTTTATTGTGTTCAATATTTAGAGGATCGCCTTTGGAGGAAAATCAAGGGTGGGTCAATTTTGATTTGCGAATCTATTAGGTCAAATGCTAAAGTAACTTTATGCAGAAAATTTGAAAAACATTTGAACAATTCGCATAGGCGAACTTCAACAAAACACTATGACACCATTAACGAAAGCCCTGAGGGTCTAACTAACATCAATAATGTGCCGGAAACATCAAGGGTCACCGTGTTAGGAGGCATAACTCTCCCCGATAATGCGCGCTCGCTCTTAGAAATGGGCCCAAGTTTCTCACCAGCGCAATCCATTTCTAAGGAAACCCTGTGTAGCATCGCATGCAATTTGCAAGACCTTCAAGATCGGCTCCGCTATAAAGCTAGACTAGAACCACCCACAGGCGCGAACAACAGGAAAATGTGGGGGCATTGCCAACACCGCCTTTTCCTCGAGCGTTCTTCAGAAAACAAGGCCCTAATAATGAAGTGGATATCAATTTTCGCATATTCTCGGAAGAAACTTAGAATCCTTAATCACTATCGCGCAAAAAAGTTCAGCTCCAACCTAACATCAACGCAGAAAAACGGTATGCGGCAGATACGGGAGCTAATAAAGTCCAAAACCATTCGACTGTCATTAGTGATAAGGGAGGAGAGTTCGTAGTAATTCACCATAAGTTGGATGTTGAGATAACGAAAAAACATCTAGAGGACACCACACTCTATCGTCCATCATCCAATAAGGAATTTCAAAAACAATATCGAAAGTTGAATAGTGAATGGGTAAAAATAGCAAGTTCGGCTGGTTTAAAATCTTCCGTTATTTCTCAACTAAAACTCAATCCACCATCATGCCCCGTCTTGTACTTACTTATTAAGACTCATAAGTTGGAATGTACTGATGATCTTGCGTCTACCGATCCATCAAAATTTAAAGTTAGACCCATCATCAGCTGTGTAGACGGGCCAACGGATAGAATAACGTGGTTTTTAAACTTAATACTAGTCCAACTACTAAAACACATTCAAGCCCATCTTACCAATACCCAAATATTCTTGGATCATCTACGTAACGCGTCTCCCACCATTGCGTACGTAATGGAATCGTTCGACATAACCGCTCTTTATACAAGCGTGTCGAATGAGTCCGCAATGCAAGCCATATGCGAGCTTCTAACGGAGCACGAACGAACTACGAACATGTATGGCTTCTCCATTCGGCAGGTCATGGCTCTCTTAAAAGAGTGCCTAAGCTGCTCATTTTTTAGATGGTCTGGGAATTATTTTGCGCAGATCAGAGGGCTGGCAATGGGACAACGACTAGCTCCGACCCTTGCTATCGCTTTTATGTCTAAAGTAGAGGCACCAATATTCGATCTCCGGCCGTTACTCTACTGTAGGTATATAGATGATTGTTTTGTCGTCTGCTCAACGCAAGAGGAGATGGACAAATGTTTTGAGTTGTTAAATAGCCAGTCAGAGTACATAACGTTCACCCGTGAGAAACCTAAGGAAAATTGGCTCCCATTCTTAAACGTTCAAGAGAGCGTAAAAGAGCACCTAGCTGGGAAACGTAACTACGATCCAAAAACCCCACTAGGCACACATAGGGAACAGAAGCATAATGGAGCAGATTTTGACGTCAAAGTCACGGTCCTTGCACAGGAATCGAAAACGTCCACGCGTAAAACTTTGGAAGCCTTCTGGATTCATAGCAAAGGCCCAAAAATGAACCGCAAAGAGGAATGCCTCGTAATAACGCGTGACCTAGCACCATATCTCAGGCTAATATTCCCGACCTGAGCCGGGCACAGTCTTACATTATCATAGACTCCAAGTGGCTGGTCTTCAATAATTAAATGAACGACCTAAAACATCTAAGCTGTGTGTGTTTCATAAAATGAAGTCTTTCTATGCGACCCAAAAATTTATCTCTTACATTTTCTGCTAGGGTTATGAAGGCCTTTGATTTAATAATTCGCGAATCAGTTTGACCTTTCCAGGCTCTGAAGATGGCGAACCTTGCCGAAACGTTAGCCACACGACTGTTGTAATATTCCAAAAAAGAATGATTTAAGCTCAAAAAGGGGTTGGTAAGCCAGGGTCATACATCGGTGTTTTGGAGGTTCGTCCTCCTCATCAGTGACCCCCGCCCCACATTCAGCCCTGCATTGAAGCAAGGAGGAAGGCGTATGTGGTGATGGCACAGTGTACTATGACACTGTACCATCACCACCTCTCAATCGATAGATTTTTGCTGTTAGATCAAAACTAAGCTTGAGCTTAAATCATTCTTTTTTGGAATTATATTGAATGTTTTTTGGGGGTTTCAAAAACAGTCGATCTTTTGAATGAGTTTTGATCTAACAGCAAAAATCTATCGACTGAGAGGTGGTGATGGTACAGTGTCATAGTACACTGTGCCATCACCACATACGCCTCCCTCCTTGCTTCAATGCAGGGCTGAATGTGGGGCGGGGTCACTGATGAGGAGAACGAACCTCCGAAACATCGGTGTATGACCCTGGCGTACCAACCCCTTTTTGAGCTTAAATCATTCTTTTTTGGAATTATATTGAATGTTTTTTGGGGGTTTCAAAAACAGTCGATCTTTTGAATTTGTTGCAATATTCGTGCTGCATTATTAACTGTATTGTTATATGCTTCGCTGATTTTCAATAAATCATAGTACTAACACCTCGGAGCGGCTAAACAAAAGAAGATACTGAATTATTTAAACTATGCCGAGGTTAGTAGATAGTCGGACCTGGGATTTATACTCACCAATTTTTACTATGTGTCTTTCACTGAATGAAAAGATGAAGAACAACGGAACGATAACCACGTAGGTCAATAATGCACTATACCTATCAAAACAACAGTCTTATATACTGAACCATATCACGGGTGATTGCGAGGCATTTTTCCCTGCTGTTCATAGCTGGATTGGTAGTGTTTATCCAGAACGCCTCAAATACCTGTCGCGCTGATGTTTTACTCCTACTCAAGGATGGTGACCTCTTTATCAAATCCTCCAGCATGCTTTTGGTCTCTATGTATACCTAGCGGGGTGTTTTTTCTACTATGGCGCATATCAGCTAGGTGTTCTTCTTTGCTAGCATAGAGCAACCTACCCGTTTCGCCAATATATTATCGTCGCCACGCTTTGCAAAAGATTAGGTACACTGTGCCTACGCTCATGCAATCACCGTCTCTGCCGTAAGGCCACATTCGGCAGTTTTTTGTTGTGCAGAGTCAGTCATATAGACGATTACGAACTAATTGGCGCCTAAGAGTATGTGGTGGCATTTCTGTTACGGACACCAGATACTCGCAGCCTGCTCTCTTCAATTAACGTTTTATAGTCGTACTAATCTCATTTGAAATGAACGGAGGCTAAGCGAGATCTTGATTTTTCTAGAACCTTCGTACAAGGACGTGTTGTTTCCTCTAAACCTAAGCCTGGGGGTTACAAAGCTGTAGCTATCAGAAAGGGTTATTTCCCTAGCTAGCTTTTCGGATTCTCTTCTCTGCTCCTCTCCGGTGCACACACCGGCGGCTGTTCGAAACAAATTTTTTACTAGCGCCTTTTTTATGCGCGAGGGATGAGAGGAGAGATAGTGAACCAAGATATTTCCATAATTTGACTTTCGGTACTACTTTATAATATATTTATTTATCGCTCAAGTTTATTTGCACGTTCAGAAAAGGATGCCAATTCTCTTTTGGTGTCTCACTGGTAAACTTTATATACTCTGATTGTTCAACTAGCAGCCTAAAACATCAGTCTAGCTCTCCTTGAGTCGAACAGATGACCATACAATCGTCTTTATACCTACAGAAGAGTAATGGCCGGAGATCAATCACTGGAGCTTCTACTTTGGACATGAAGGCAATAGCTAGGTTAGGCGCCAGTCGCTGCCCCATTGCCAACCCTCTAGTCTGTGCAAAGTACTTCCCGGATCATCTGAAGATTGAGCAATTCAGACGCTCTTTCAAAAGTATCATGAATTGTTGCATCGATAAGCCAAGTAGTTGACAACTCCTTGATGTTTTGCAAGAAGCTCGTGTGTGGCTTGTTATGCAGAGTCATTTGGCACATTGGTATAGAGAGAAGTGACGTCAAATGACGCCATCACGAACGCGTTATTTGGATTCGCGTTGCGCGGACGGTCCAGGAACATTTGATTGTTAGTCATATGGGCTGTCATGTGTTTCACTAATTGGGATGTCATTAAATTCAAGAACCATGCTATCCTATCCGTCGCTCCATCTACACAGCTGATGATGAGTCTAACTTTGAATGTGGATGCATTATTAGACATCAGATCATCAGTGGATACTAACTTATGTATTTTTATAAGCAGGTATAAGACGGGACATGTTGGTGATTGGATTTTTGATAGAGTGATAATAGATGATCTTATGATCTAGATGCCTGCCGCTTTTGCTGTTTGGACCCCCTCATTGCTTAATTTGCGGATCGGTAAAGCGAAGCATCTTCGAGATTCCTCTTTGTTATTTTGATATCTAGCTGTCGGGGAATGACTACGAACTCTCCATCCTTATCGCTGACTGATAGTCTGATTTTGTCTTGCCTTATCAAATTCTGAACTTCTTTCATCCCACATTTTTGCACCTCGGTGAGGTTTCATTGAAACCTTCTAGCGCGATAATGAATAGGTGTTCTAAAAGTTTCGTCCGCAAATTTCCTAAATTTTCTATCAACTTCCTCGTTGGGGTCTTGTTGCCTGTAGAACGGCTGAGGAAATATAGATATTTACTGAGGAATTGATTTAGAGGTCACCATCGTTTAGCAGGAGCAAAAAAACATTAGCGCGAAAGATACTTGAGGCGTTCTGGATAAACACGACCAATCCAGCTATGAACCGCAGGGAAGAATGCCTCGTAATCACCCGTGTTATGAGCCACTATATAAGACTGTTGTTTTGATGGGTGTAGTGCATACTGGCCTATGTGATTATCGTTTCGTTGTTCTTCATCTTTTCATTCAGTGAAAGACATATAGTAAAAATCGGTGAGTATGTTAAAGGTTAACTTTGTGCTTGATGCAATCAAAATCTAGGTCTGACAATTTTTTCTAAAGAAGTGATGGAAGTGTTTGACTGAATGGTCTGTAAACAACTTTGACCTTTCCAGGCTCTGACGAAGGCGAGATGCCGAAACGTTAGCTAATTGATTGTGTGAATAGTTTGGATTTAACACCTCGTACCCCGCTTAAGAACAAAGAAAAAATAAGAATAGTAGAAAAATAAGAATTTAACACTGCGAAATAAGCAGTAGAAATACTATACTATAGATCAGCATATGAGAATTAGTATATGGAAAATGATGAATGGGAAGAATGTTTGTGAAAGCGATAAACCATCTAATTCGCTGATGTCTCTAGTGTATAGGCTAAATTCTGCTCCGACCATACTATTTTTTTTTATTGCTATGATATTGAATTTCAGTTTCACGACAAATATGGAAATTCAGAACATGACGTTGCCGTTACGAATTCCTTTTTTAGAAACAATTTTGCCAGTCATTATCTCGATTGACAAAAAGGAAGAAGAAATTCCAGCTTGCAGTATCCTTGACAGCAAATTTAAATTCAGCAACGATCACACTTTTTCACATTCTCTTATTTTCTCTTCAGCGTACTGCAGATACAAGATTTTTTTTGACGTCAAATCGTTTTCGTGTCAATGAGATTATTTGCAAAGCTTCATAGCAGAACTTAGGATTTGGGTCGTGGTAAAACATTGCTTCAGGGTAAAAAGGTTGCCTGACCGAGTTAATATCCTGCATTCTGTTGATAACGAGAGTCCATTGAATGAACGGAGAAAGTAGGTGTTTGTCAAGGAGATGATCGTGGATTAGGGTAAACTTAGCGTGGCTCTCGCAGCCATCTTTATAAATATTCCAAGTTCTTATTGAAAGAAGTGATTACGGCGAGCAGTGTGAGTCTACTATTTTTCAGCAGGAGGATTAACAAAATTTACCACCAAGCTCCTATTATCTTAAAGGTATATAGTGGGAACTCAATCCTGAAAGCTAGACATTCTCGCTATCCCTTTGTTGCTTTTCTCTTCACTAATTGTTTATGTGTTAAAGTTTATGAACTCCAAAATAGAACGAATGTTAAGAAAGCTTCTGAAATACAATTCGTCACCATGAAAACAGCTTCAGTAGACGACGAATGTGATTTTTCATTCATTTATATTATGTAATGGTATTTTTCGAAACAGACTTTCTCCCCAAAATTTTTGCTTGAGCATGATAAATTGACATGATAGACGGTGCTTTGCGGTCATCATAAAGTCATTGGATGGCTACCTTAGAAGCTCTTCAATGGATGACTTAGATTTCTTTCCGAGTGTTTACTTAAGACCACGCTCAAATTTCAACATATCTCGTATTTATTATTTGAGTCAACATGTCATGTGGTCTGTTGAGTGGGCGGACTTATAGAGCGCGATACACATGTTTCGACCTTGCCCATTTAACAGGATGTCTTAGCATCAACCAGTTTTGCAATGAAGTTCTCCTTTCACTACAGAAACCTGACCGTAGTCACATGTTTTTGTAAAAAATTCCACTGCCAATAACTTTTGGACTTCACACCAATTGTGTGAGTGCTTTACGTTATTGCGCAACCTGTAGGAATGGAATACCAAGAGACCAACCATTATGCCTCTTCAGCATTTTATAATAGATAACAACTAATCTCATGCCACCCAGGCCATAGAGTTGCTTGCCACTCAGATGATTGCTTGTTTGTGAATGTTTGAAGTCTCAAACGGGCGACCACTCAAGGAAAGAGTTGAGCAATTCTTCGAGCTTTCTCCCTCCCCCCCCCTCACCACCCCATGGAATGGCCAAAGTCCACCTTGGTCACAGATGGTCACTCAAATTATTTTACTTGCTGCGTTTCAGAAAAACGGTTTTTCGGAATATAAGCACATCGTTGGAATTAGGAACGATTGATATATTGAATGATTACTAACAGTCCAAACAAAAAGCTGTGTCCGGCAAGATATATGCACGTCTGCAACGCCAGAAATCTTCTCTTGTAGCAACGTTATGGTTTTCAGAAAAACGGCGACGTGGAGCTGTAGCCTGAAGTCTCAGCTTTGGAATGGTTACTAGCACTCCTATGAAAAATTTCTCTCCAGCGAATGAGATTCGTTTTTCATTTGCCATTTCATAATCAGATTGAATCTGAGATAGCTTTCCAACTGCAAAAGTTGAGGTTTCCTTCCGCTCATCTTTTTCGTGCAAAATTCTAATCAGTTAAGGGAGTATCAAAGGTTCTCCATCATACACAGTCTACTAAAGCTTTACACTTTGGTTAATTATTGAACAAGAACAAGACGAAGATGTTAGAGCGTTAGCCGAGTAGAATATATGATTGATTGAATTGCCTAACTTGAAAGAAAGTTGGATTTCACATCATGATTAAAAATGTTTTTGTGCAACAAGTTATTGCTTTCATAAGGCAGCGAATCGAAAAAATCAGTCAAATGTGCTATCCAATCAAAGCACTCCACGGGTAATTTCGTTTTATGAGATGGTGGCTAATGCCAAGAAAAAGTGCGATGCTAACGGGCCTGATGCCAACGCTCGGGCCACTCTGTTCACCACGCTTTGCCACATCTCCTTCGACCAATTCGCCATGATGATGTTCGAGGTCTTCAGAGACTTCCTTCTTTTTGAAACAAGGTTGTATACAAAGAAATTAAATTCAAAGCGGATGAGTTTCTGAAATTGACATGCGTGTAGAAGGAATAGTCGCGAGCATCATTGCTTCAGCGCCAAAATTTAGAATGAACATATCCATTTGATTGCATATTGCTGCCACTGTAATGCCAAAGATTGCACAAGTTGCACTTCATACCTGCAAACAACTTCATTATTCCAGCGTTTGTTACTAGTCAGAAAATTGGAAAGAAATGGAGGATTGGTTTCTACTTTCAGTGGATAAGCAGTCGATCTGCAGTTGTTCCTAAGAAGAAGATGATTCAGAAACCTTTTATGAAATAGTTTAAGATTAGTGATTGACGATTAAAAGTAGTATTTTTTGGAAAGACTGTTTCCCTGCAGTGCAGGAGGGAAGAGAAGATTAAATTCCAACGCGAGCATGTTTCTTTGGTCAATTCATGGGCTGCGGGGTAAATGAGCAGAGGGTTCTGCCCCCATCATCGATCAACAGCGTCTACGTGAAGTGCGATTTTTGTCTAATCAGGAATTATCCCTCCGCTTCAAAGAAATTCTAGGTTAAACGTCTGACCCTGATTTCAAAAGATTTTCTCTACACGCTCATGTGCTTTTCGTGCTTCCAGCAAAGTAACAGTTGAACTGCGCTGCCGATGCGAAGCACAATTTTATTTTGAATTCCACAGCGTTTTAAAAAAACATTTCCAAAAAACAGCTAGGTGCGGCTCTAGCCAGAGATTCAAAATTTTGAATTGTTCTTAACACTCCTATGAAAAATTCTTGTGCAGCGAAAAGGATTGGTTTTTCTTTTATCGCCGTCTAAGATAGAAGATCCAAATGTTTATTAAGAAGAATTTTTTTCTTTATTGTCCACGATTTGTTCACTTTGTTTTCGATTTTCTGGTGGGAATGGATGAGAGGAGAAAGAAGAATCGAGTGATTGTCACCGATATCAGAGTGAAGGATTGAGCTCAATGATATTCATTATGTGACTGAAAGTGCGCTATTGCAAAAAACGCAATCTTGTGGAGAGTTGTTGATCCTTTTGATGTTATACTATGCAGTGTGCCTCTAAATAATATTGCATTTTTACCAGCAGCAAAATCTGTTTGGAAGAACACCTGAGATACATGATATTCCTCTGATGTATCGTTGAGTCTTTGCATTTGTGAGCAGAGTCACCGTTCAGTCTTCTATCATTACATGTATACCAGTCTCGACTCCAAAAGAAGCAATTATCTCTTTGCGAAAAGTCCATAGAATATGGTTTATGAGGCAGGGTTTCGTAATCAAAGTTCTTCTACTTTTGCAGTGTCAGCTGTGCATTATCATGAAACAAACCAACATTTCACGGCGAATCGTCATTCAAGCGCGTTATGACCAGCTGTAGACAAATTACTCAAAACATTCCTCAGCGAAAACGAAGTTGCCTAAACATTAACCGAGTACAACTTTTCTAACAACGTCGTACTAGTTTCGAAATTTCAGAAAAAATCATCAACGGTTGCGGGCAAGAAAATCAACTAGTTTTCGATGATTCTAGGCAAATAAACAATATTCGTAAGAGTTCATCACAATTGTGACAAAAGTTCTCGTTATTGTTTGAATAGGATTTGAGATAATTTATCGGGCGTCTTCTGATACGGCCTGAACGTTAGTCCAATAAAACTCTTACAGCAACCCCATGCTAAGTCACTAATCTTGAAAAAATGCCATGCAATGCTTGCAAGCGGAAGAAAAATCAATTTATTTCCCAAATTTTTTCGCTTACTGTTTGTATAGATTCCAAAATAACTGGAATACCTTGGTCATTGAAAACGAAGAGATTTCATGGAAATTTAATGACACAAATTCGATTTTGTAAACAGTCTGTGGCCATTAGCCGGCCCTGAATTTCCTCAAAATATGACCCTCGTTTGTTGTCACGTGGATCCATAAAGCTAAAAAGGATAAAGCTCCGGCGTTGATCAATCCCTGAAGGATGCGCCATGCATTCGACATCAATTTTTGACTTCGTTTGAGGTGACTGAATGCATATCTGGCCTTTACAATGACTCGCGGTGGTTTCTCGCTGCTGAGACCTGTCTGGTACCAATTTACCGGACCGCGGAGGGATGGATGGCTTAGCACGAGATCGAACCATTGACCTCGTGCGCGACGCAGGGCACCTCTAACCACTGCGCCACATGCGCTCTCACGTGAATCCATGTCTTATGCAAGCGTCTTTAAAAAATGAGACTTTTTTGCTTCATGTATGGTACACCAAACAGCTACCATTTCGTTAACATTTCTAGCAGTACTAGTGAGACAAAGACAATGCCTAATGAACTCAGCGAAACGGGAAAAAGACTGGGCAACGAAGATAGTCCTGATAACAAAGACCACCTCTCACGTGTTACTTCGACTTTCAGTGAACGTGTAGAATAACATAAAGGAGAAAAAAACAAAAGAGGAAAGCTTGATGCGCCTCATTCGGCTCCTCTAAATAAGCTACCGACCAACAAACAAACGGACCCAGAACACTGAGTCCACTTTTTCAATTCAACAATCCTCTATTGCATTACGCTACGAGACCTAGGCTGACACTCACACAAGGTCAAGAAATTTCCGCACTACCAGTAGAACAGTCAATTTCCTCTTAAATATAGCTGGAGAGTCGTGAGAGGTGAAGGTTCCTCCAAGAATAGAAAATATTCAAGGCCATCATTCTAAGTCACTCATGAAGAAGACGGCGAGGAATCTAAAAGAATACAAAAAAGGCTTGAATTCGCAAAGTATACGTAATGACGAATCATGTAGATTGGATGATAAAAACTTCCCATAGTGCTTCTTCATTGATTTCCATCCGCTTCAAAATGCTGCAATCTATAAAATGTAGAGGATTGTAGTCGTTGCAAATACGATGTAGAAATTTATTCAATAACGAACAAGAAAAAACATTTAAGCCACACTGTTCTATGTGTACTCGCCCATAAGAACTCCAATTACTTTGGCTCTTACTGCAGCTTTTTGTTCCACTAGATCACAGCGATATCGCCGACCTTCAACTTTGTGAAGGTAATCTAAGGTTTACAATGATATATTTGAGCATTTGACACCATAACGGTCACAGTTAAGCGATAGAAAACAACCAAAAGTTAGCCAACCTTGTCGAGCAATTCAAAAGTTTGACGTAATTTTCTAACAAGACCACAAAAACGACAGCTGAACTCATAGTAAGCAGTAAAGTTTAGCAGAGCAAAGTAAGAACAACTCACAGAAAGCAATAGAAAGTGTGTCATTGATGCTAAAGACTCGCCTGAAAATTCACTCGCGCACCGGAGCAAGTTTATAGAAACTTGCCCTTTGACGGGTGGATTCTAATGTGCACAGCCCAGTCGTTTTCTTCCCTCAAGCTATTTTATCGACGTGAATGACAAACCTACGATATCACCGGATTACGCCTCCATTATCTTCACGGTGATGTCTTCTCCTTAGAATCACTTCATCATCAACTTTGAATCAAACCGCAGTTCATCGCCACATTTCCTTGAATCGTATCTAAAGGAATTCAAGATTACGGAATCAGCTAGCAACCAATAGTCAATAAACATTAAGAATGAATCCTATAATTAATACCAGAGTCCAGGTTATCATTTACGAAAATCAGGTTTCTAAGCGAATGGTTTTCGATCAGACTGCCTAATTCAGCCAATGTTTCTTGTTAGAGGTGCAGGCATGATACGTCTGTCATGCGAGGGAACACTAAAATTTGCTCACGACATTCACCAGAATCCCTCTACACAGCGGGATTGAACTTCATTTTCTATACCTATCAACACGCAATTAGCACTTCCGAATATTTGTCGAAGTTTTGAATGGTTATAATATGAATAAAGGTTAAAGCTCTCAGAATTGATCAGTCCCTGAGGGATGGGCGATGCACTCGTCTTCAATTTTTTTCTGAACTTCGTCTGAGGTGATTGAATGCATCTCTGGCCTTTACCATGACTCGCGGTGACCTGCCGCTGAACCGAGTCACTGCTGCTTATCCTCGCAAAGAAGTCCGAGACCAGTCTGGTACCAAAAAATGGTTATAAAAGCTAAAGGATAAAGCTCTCGGCGTTGATCAATCCCTGAGGGATGCGCCATGCATTCGACTTCAATTTTTAACTTCGTTTAAGGTGATTGAATGCACATCTGGCCTTTACAATGACTCGCGGTGGCCTCCCGCTGAACCGAGTCAGTACTGCTTATCCTCCCAGACAAGTCTGAGACCTGTCTGGTACCAATTTACCGACCCCGGAGGGATGGATGGCTTGGTGAGCCATGAGCGCGAGATCGAACCAGTGACCTCGTGTGCGACGCAGTGCACCTCTAACCACTGCGCCACATGCGCTCAAAAATCTATGGAAAAAGATCTATGGAAAAAAATGGCTATATAATTTGAAAAATATGAAACATAAAAGAATAAAGTGCTCGTCATCAATCAGTTTGCAACATGATTCGACTTCATCGAGTATTGCTAGGGTGATTGATTGCATACCTAGCCTTTACAAAGACTGTGATGGCCTATCGAAGTATTAGATCAATACTGCTATTTTCCCAAACAAGTTTGGGACCATCTCGTCGAACCGGTGGGGTGGAAGGTTTGGCAAGCCTTGGGCGTGGGATGAACCGTTAATCATTGATTAATAGACTACATGTGTTCCACAGAGCACTCTTAACCACTACGCTAAACGCGCTCATATTGTAAAAATAAAATTAAAATAAATACAGTAAGGACAGGAATACACACAAAATAAACAACACAGTTGTTAAACTGTTAATATAGGCACACAAAATATGTGCAAAATGGGAGCGAGGTCAGACCTAGCCGACTGTTCTATAGTTGTTTCATTAGTTTTTCACTTAGGAAATCCGAGCCTGATCTTTCAAACGTGGTGAAATATTCAATTGATTTCAGATGAATAATTGAGTCAAGAAAATTGTATTGGGCAAAGACACATACCTTAAGCTTTGTAGGAATCAATTTCCATGCATCTATCACCTGTATCACCTGTCGTCCTCGTTGATCGTCGAGTGACTCGAGCGGGGCAACAGCAACACTTCCATTTTCCCTATCACGCATAGGAGTAGCCCAGTGGTGCTCTAGGGATTCGTTGAGTATCATACACTTTCTTCCAGGCTTTTCGTGAAGAAATCGGGCCATAGGGCCGGTGGTCTTCCTGTACAATGTTTATGGATCTATATAAAAGAGATTTGCTCACGCTTCTTTTCGATGTCAGTACTGAAGAACTAGCCATCAAAGAAGCTTTATGTGAACGCAGAAAAGTAACAGAGACGCTACAGATCAAATTACGCAACAACAGAATACCAGCGAACTAATAAGAAAACTTGAGGAAGAAATAACTCATTTCCATCAGGGTGATGATAGGAAACATTGCCAGAAGTACACTAGCTGCATGGAAACAAGCATAGAGTTTAGAAGCCGGAAGCAAGATTTAAATCAGCTATCTGCTCCAACGACCTATGACTACAAAGTAGACATTGCCATTACTGGTCGACAAGTGATACATATGAAAATGCTCTTGGAAACCTTTAAGCAGAAATACTCATAAATACTAATAGTACCTGAAAACATCATACTTCTCGCAAATACCTCTAACTCCACTCCTAAAATTCCCAAAGTCGCATAAATTGTTCAAAAAAACTTTAAATGGAGTTAAAATCTATCAAAGACGTCTGTGATTTTACACGCAAGGTATCATATCTTTTTTATTTCTTTTATTTTATTTGATCCATAATCACAGTGCCTTTTCTCACTGTGCGGATCTCACTACATCTACCATTCAATTCGTTGCTCATCTTCTTCTTGAGCGTCGTAGAGTACTGAATGAGCAACTCACTTTGCAGTCTTGAAGATAGCCTGGCTGTGGCGTTCCATAGGGCGCTGTTGTGGCTGTCTGGGAGTGCTGGGGGTGGAACTCGGCTACGTGCGAGCCGCGACGGGCATCACAACCCCTCTGGTACGCTGTCCTCATCGTACACTTATGGATACTAAATATTACTTTTGAATACTGTAGGTAGCAAAAGTACCACTAGCCATCGATTATAAATGCCACAGAACTGCAATAATTATATAAAAATATTACCAACTTCGAAAGGCGTTGATGGTTACCCAAGACGATGTTGAGATCACACCAAAGACCAGTTACGGTGTGCTTAAATAGTGAATAATACATCTAAGTGCTATAAGACATTATTGTCGTTATTTTTGCCATTGTGACACTAGAAAGATGTGACTAGTATTAGTTGAAATATAGTTTTTCGTATTGCTGCAAATGATAAGTTATAGTCGTTCACTTATACTCTGCAAAGACTGCTATGATCCTCGAGAATTCTATTTTTTTTTAGTACTACTATGATGTTGCAACTATATATTCAGGTGTGCTAAGAATCGTAGAAAGTGCTACATCAATCTTTATTCAACAGCTGACGTTTCGGCAGTTCTCGTTCTTGAGAGCCTTCAGTTGTCTGCAATCCAATCAGTCAAACACCTCCACTGATCCTTTAGAAAAAAATCACCAGATCTAGATTTCAATCGCATCAAGCAATCAACTCTCAACATACTCACCGATTTCTTATATGTGTTCCACCGAATGATTCGATTGGAGATCACCGGAAGGAGATCACACAGGTCGTAATGCACCCTACCCATCAAAACAACAGTCTTATATACTGGCTCATATCACGAGTGGTAACAACGCATTCCTCTCTGCGGTTCAAAGTCGGATTGATGGTGTTAATTCAACCCGTTTCGAAAACAGTAGCTTTGGAGAAACGAGAGTTGAATAGAAGTTGAAGCCGCAATTCACCCATACAGCTGGCGCGTGCTACCGCTACTCCACCGTGGCACCTTTGCTCCACCACTCATTCTCAGTATCTCTATAACAGCCATCAGTTACCAATCTTTGACAGATCTGGTCGGGCATGCGATATCGTTTTATAAACACAGTTGAGCTGATAGCTGGCGCAGTAGGGGTGAAACGCGGGTTCAACTCTCGTCTGAGGTAGAGATTTTGCTCACCACTTGACTCTCTTAGGTACGCCTGTGAAGTTTTTAGATCATCAACTGGGTGACAATCTATAATAAAGTAGATAGTTTTTCTAAAGATACTTGCGTCATGATGAGCGTTGTGTTATGTTAAAGGTCAGACTATGTTAGATCGACATAGTTTCAATGTGATGCGTATTTCGCGACACAGAGCTTCTCTCAGAGCGTGACAATATGAAAATACAGCCAGCGCCGTGAAACCATCACTGTCTTCATAATATTTTTTTACGAATGAAAAGAACCGAATAAGCATAATCACGGTGTTTTACTTCATTTCTGAGCGAAGAAAAGTTTTGCCATGAAATTTTTATCACACTTTTCATGAGCAACGGCAATCAGATAGCGAAAACTACTGGAGATATTACGCGAATTTCTTTGTTTCAGCAAACACGAAGTTGTTATTACGAGTCAGTTTTGTACAAAGTAGTACAATAGAGATCATATAGGTGGCTAACGTTTCGGCAGTTTCTCAGAGCCTAAATGAGTCCAACTGACGTACATTAACTCAGTTAAGCACTTCCATAACGAAAACAGAAAGGAAAGAAAAGAAAGAAAAAGAAAGAGAAACATCATTGAAACAAATTTGAATCGTAAGATAATCGACTAGATTTGACTCACCGTTTTGTTATTATGATGTTCACTAAATATGTAGATCAGCCGCACTGAGTCTTGCATGTACGAGGTGTGTGCGCTGATCCAGATCGGTAAAGATCAATCCAAGATAAGGCGCGAAATAATGCGTGATTAGGAGGCACTCATCTTTACGATTCATATCGGGATTTTTTGAATGGATCAAAATCGTCTCAAGGTCGTAAATTTCTAGACTCAGTGGGTACTTTCATAAAATTTAGAATGTATTTGTTTTTTCGTGAATATGCTCCTTTACAGCGCTGTAGCAAAGAAAACAGATTTGTTTTACACAGGGGTACTCGTATGACACAGCTCTTCCCTCAAACTATTAGTAACCATTCCATAGCGTAGGTTTCGGCGATTCCAATATTTCGCTTGTTCTCTGAAAAAACCGCTTCCATTATAGCAAGAAAACTTATTTTAAGCCTCGAACATGTCCCGCATTGCATGTCGGTTAAGTATATGAGGGTTATGGATCAAAAGGGTTATGGATCAATGCAGGGCTGAATGTGGGGCGGGTCACTGACGAGGAAGACGAACCTCCGAAACACCGGGTGTATGACCCTGGCGTAACAACCTCGTTTTTGAGCTTAGGGCATTCGTTTTTTGGTGTTATGGATCACACGTGGACTGCGATTTCCGTTACTGATTTTGAAGTTGTTCTTATTTGAAAAAATTCAAATGAAACATATGACTTTATACTGCAAAGTCTCCTCTATACGTTCATATATTCATAAAGGGGAGCCTTCTTCAGAAGATTCAGTGGTGATTCTTATATACTCTGACTGTTCGTTGAACTATTCGAAACACCTGCCCATCTACTCTTGTAAGGAACAGGAAGCAAAGCGCTACAGTAGAATGATGGCTCGAAACAAATTGCGGGAGCCTTCACTTCAGACATGAAAGCAATAGCAAAACCGTGTCAGTCGCTGACCCATTACCAATCCTCTCTTTTGTGCGAAATAGTTTCCGAATCATCTAAAAACTGAGCAGTTTAGGCGCTCATTTAGGAGAACCATCAGCTGTTGGATCAACAAGCCGCACATTTTTATTGCTCCTTGGTGTTGAGTGAGGAGCTAGCGAATGACATGTAATGCGAAGACATGCGACACGTTCGTATGAAGGGAGCTAACGTCGAAGGATTCCGGTACGTACAATCTGCTTGGACAAGCGTTCCTTAAATGGTCTAAGAACATTTGAGTGTTAGCGAGATGGGCTGGAATGTGTTCTAATAGCGAGAATATTGCTAGAGCAAGAAGCCTTCCTATCCATCCGTAGGTCCGTCTACAAAGCTGATGATGGGTGTGTCCTTAGAAAATTGATGGATTTCTTTTTTCCGAAGAAGGTCGATAGAGTGTTTCGTCCTTTAGATGTTTTTTTCGTTATAGCACTATCTGACTGACGAGAAAATTTCATTTCAAAAATTACAGTAGACACAATTTTTATAGCGTTTCACTTTTACAAAGAAATCACTGTATGCCTGATAATCATTCTTTGAGCCACGCATGTCAGTGGTCTGTCAATGAGAGCTGACTTATAGAGCCCGATACACGTGTTTCGATCTTGTGATTCTCGTCAGTCGGGCAGATACCCTTTCTCGTCTTTTGCTAATCTCTGTGGGTGCTCCAGCCCCCCACTAAGTATTGGCGACAACGAACATTTTACACTCTATGTCCAGTGAAATTTTCACCGAACCACAGAGTGTTGTACACTCGATTTGCTCTTGGCTGGTATATTCAATATATCATTGTCTTTCGTTTCGAGTGTTTTCTTAAGACCACTGCAAAAATTTCAATCTGCCTGCATAATCATTATTTGAGCCACGCATGTCAGTGGTCTGCCAAGAGGCTTGACTAGTGAGCCCTCTTTGCTAGACCGCTGACATGCGTGGCTCAAAGTAATGATTATGCAGGCATATTGAATTTTTGCAGTGGTCTTAAGAAAACACTCGAAACGAAAGACATGATATATTGAATATACCAGCCAAGAGCAATCGAGTGTACAACACTCTGTGTTCGGTGAAAATTTCACTGGACATAGAGTGTAAAATGTTCGTTGTCGCCAATACTTAGTGTGGGGGCTGGAGCACCCACAGAGATTAGCAAAAGACGAGAAAGGGTATCTGCCCGACTGACGAGAATCACAAGATCGAAACACGTGTATCGGGCTCTATAAGTCCAGCTCTCATTGACAGACCACTGACATGCGTGGCTCAAAGAATGATTATCAGGCATACAGTGATTTCTTTGTAAAAGTGAAACGCTATAAAATTTGTGTCTACTGTAATTTTTGAAATGAAATTTTCTCGTCAGTCAGATAGTGCTATAACGAAAAAACATCTAAAGGACGAAACAACTCTATCGACCTTCTTCGGAAAAAGAAATCATCAATTTTCTAAGGACACACCCATCATCAGCTTTGTAGACGGACCTACGGATGGATAGGAAGGCTTCTTGCTCTAGCAATATTCTCGCTATTAGAACACATTCCAGCCCTCTCGCTAACACTCAAATGTTCTTTAGACCATTTAAGGAACGCTTGTCCAAGCAGATTGTACGTACCGGAATCCTTCGACGTTAGCTCCCTTCATACGAACGTGTCGCATGTCTTCGCATTACATGTCATTCGCTAGCTCCTCACATCAACACCAAGGAGCAATAAAAATGTGCGGCTTGTTGATCCAACAGCTGATGGTTCTCCTAAATGAGCGCCTAAACTGCTCAGTTTTTAGATGATTCGGAAAACTATTTCGCACAAAAGAGAGGATTGGTAATGGGTCAGCGACTGACACGGTTTTGCTATTGCTTCATGTCTGAAGTGAAGGCTCCCGCAATTTGTTTCGAGCCATCATTCTACTGTAGCGCTTTGCTTCCTGTTCCTTACAAGAGTAGATGGGCAGGTGTTTCGAATAGTTCAACGAACAGTCAGAGTATATAAGAATCACCACTGAATCTTCTGAAGAAGGCTCCCCTTTATGAATATATGAACGTATAGAGGAGACTTTGCAGTATAAGATCATATGTTTCATTTGAATTTTTTCAAATAAGAACAACTTCAAAATCAGTAACGGAAATCGCAGTCCACGTGTGATCCATAACACCAAAAACGAATGCCCTAAGCTCAAAAACGAGGTTGTTACGCCAGGGTCATACACCGGTGTTTCGGAGGTTCGTCGTTCCTCGTCAGTGACCCCGCCCCACATTCAGCCCTGCATTGATCCATAACCCTTTTTGATCCATAACCCTCATATACTTAACCGACATGCAATGCGGGACATGTTCGAGGCTTAAAATAAGTTTTCTTGCTATAATGGAAGCGGTTTTTTCAGAGAACAAGCGAAATATTGGAATCGCCGAAACCTACGCTATGGAATGGTTACTAATAGTTTGAGGGAAGAGCTGTGTCATACGAGTACCCCTGTGTAAAACAAATCTGTTTTCTTTGCTACAGCGCTGTAAAGGAGCATATTCACGAAAAAACAAATACATTCTAAATTTTATGAAAGTACCCACTGAGTCTAGAAATTTACGACCTTGAGACGATTTTGATCCATTCAAAAAATCCCGATATGAATCGTAAAGATGAGTGCCTCCTAATCACGCATTATTTCGCGCCTTATCTTGGATTGATCTTTACCGATCTGGATCAGGCACACACCTCGTACATGCAAGACTCAGTGCGGCTGATCTACATATTTAGTGAACATCATAATAACAAAACGGTGAGTCAAATCTAGTCGATTATCTATACGATTCAAAATTTGTTTCAATGATGTTTCTCTTTCTTTTTCTTTCTTTTCTTTCCTTTCTGTTTTCGTTATGGAAGTGCTTAACTGAGTTAATGTACGTCAGTTGGACTCATTTAGGCTCTGAGAAACTGCCGAAAACGTTAGCCACCTATATGATCTCTATTGTACTACTTTGTACAAAACTGACTCGTAATAACAACTTCGTGTTTGCTGAAACAAAGAAATTCGCGTAATATCTCCAGTAGTTTTCGCTATCTGATTGTCCGGTTGCTCATGAAAAGTGTGATAAAAATTTCATGGCGCAAAACTTTTCTTCGCTCAGAAATGAAGTAAAACACCGTGATTATGCTTATTCGGTTCTTTTTCATTCGTAAAAAAATATTATGAAGACAGTGATGGTTTCACGGCGCTGGCTGTATTTTCATATTGTCACGCTCTGAGAGAAGCTCTGTGTCGCGAAATACGCATCACATTGAAACTATGTCGATCTAACATAGTCTGACCTTTAACATAACACAACGCTCATCATGACGCAAGTATCTTTAGAAAAACTATCTACTTTATTATAGATTGTCACCCAGTTGATGATCTAAAACTTCACAGCGTACCTAAGAGAGTCAAGTGGTGAGCAAAATCTCTACCTCAGACGAGAGTTGAACCCGCGTTTCACCCTACTGCGCCAGCTATCAGCTCAACTGTGTTTATAAAACGATATCGCATGCCCGACCAGATCTGTCAAAGATTGGTAACTGATGGCTGTTATAGAGATACTGAGAATGAGTGGTGGAGCAAAGGTGCCACGGTGGAGTAGCGGTAGCACGCGCCAGCTGTATGGGTGAATTGCGGCTTCAACTTCTATTCAACTCTCGTTTCTCTCAAAGCTACTGTTTTCGAAACGGGTTGAATTAACACCATCAATCCGACTTTGAACCGCAGAGAGGAATGCGTTGTTACCACTCGTGATATGAGCCAGTATATAAGACTGTTGTTTTGATGGGTAGGGTGCATTACGACCTGTGTGATCTCCTTCCGGTGATCTCCAATCGAATCATTCGGTGGAACACATATAAGAAATCGGTGAGTATGTTGAGAGTTGATTGCTTGATGCGATTGAAATCTAGATCTGGTGATTTTTTTCTAAAGGATCAGTGGAGGTGTTTGACTGATTGGATTGCAGACAACTGAAGGCTCTCAAGAACGAGAACTGCCGAAACGTCAGCTGTTGAATAAAGATTGATGTAGCACTTTCTACGATTCTTAGCACACCTGAATATATAGTTGCAACATCATAGTAGTACTAAAAAAAAATAGAATTCTCGAGGATCATAGCAGTCTTTGCAGAGTATAAGTGAACGACTATAACTTATCATTTGCAGCAATACGAAAAACTATATTTCAACTAATACTAGTCACATCTTTCTAGTGTCACAATGGCAAAAATAACGACCAATAATGTCTTATAGCACTTAGATGTATTATTCACTATTTAAGCACACCGTAACTGGTTCTTTGGTGTGATCTCAACATCGTCTTGGGTAACCATCAACGCCTTTCGAAGTTGGTAATATTTTTATATAATTATTGCAGTTCTGTGGCATTTATAATCGATGGCTAGTGGTACTTTTGCTACCTACAGTATTCAAAAGTAATATTTAGTATCCATAAGTGTACGATGAGGACAGCGTACCAGAGGGGTTGTGATGCCCGTCGCGGCTCGCACGTAGCCGAGTTCCACCCCCAGCACTCCCAGACAGCCAACAACAGCGCCCTATGGAACGCCACAGCCAGGCTATCTTCAAGACTGCAAAGTGAGTTGCTCATTCAGTACTCTACGACGCTCAAGAAGAAGATGAGCAACGAATTGAATGGTAGATGTAGTGAGATCCGCACAGTGAGAAAAGGCACTGTGATTATGGATCAAATAAAATAAAAGAAATAAAAAAAGATATGATACCTTGCGTGTAAAATCACAGACGTCTTTGATAGATTTTAACTCCATTTAAAGTTTTTTTGAACAATTTATGCGACTTTGGGAATTTTAGGAGTGGAGTTAGAGGTATTTGCGAGAAGTATGATGTTTTCAGGTACTATTAGTATTTATGAGTATTTCTGCTTAAAGGTTTCCAAGAGCATTTTCATATGTATCACTTGTCGACCAGTAATGGCAATGTCTACTTTGTAGTCATAGGTCGTTGGAGCAGATAGCTGATTTAAATCTTGCTTCCGGCTTCTAAACTCTATGCTTGTTTCCATGCAGCTAGTGTACTTCTGGCAATGTTTCCTAATCATCACCCTGATGGAAATGAGTTATTTCTTCCTCAAGTTTTCTTATTAGTTCGCTGGTATTCTGTTGTTGCGTAATTTGATCTGTAGCGTCTCTGTTACTTTTCTGCGTTCACATAAAGCTTCTTTGATGGCTAGTTCTTCAGTACTGACATCGAAAAGAAGCGTGAGCAAATCTCTTTTATATAGATCCATAAACATTGTACAGGAAGACCACCGGCCCTATGGCCCGATTTCTTCACGAAAAGCCTGGAAGAAAGGTATGATACTCAACGAATCCCTAGAGCACCACTGGGCTACTCCTATGCGTGATAGGGAAAATGGAAGTGTTGCTGTTGCCCGCTCGAGTCACTCGACGATCAACGAGGACGACAGGTGATACAGGTGATAGATGCATGGAAATTGATTCCTACAAAGCTTAAGGTATGTGTCTTTGCCCAATACAATTTTCTTGACTCAATTATTCATCTGAAATCAATTGAATATTTCACCACGTTTGAAAGATCAGGCTCGGATTTCCTAAGTGAAAAAACTAATGAAACAACTATAGAACAGTCGGCTAGGTCTGACCTCGCTCCCATTTTGCACATATTTTGTGTGCCTATATTAACAGTTTAACAACTGTGTTGTTTATTTTGTGTGTATTCCTGTCCTTACTGTATTTATTTTAATTTTATTTTTACAATATGAGCGCGTTTAGCGTAGTGGTTAAGAGTGCTCTGTGGAACACATGTAGTCTATTAATCAATGATTAACGGTTCATCCCACGCCCAAGGCTTGCCAAACCTTCCACCCCACCGGTTCGACGAGATGGTCCCAAACTTGTTTGGGAAAATAGCAGTATTGATCTAATACTTCGATAGGCCATCACAGTCTTTGTAAAGGCTAGGTATGGCAATCAATCACCCTAGCAATACTCGATGAAGTCGAATCATGTTGCAAACTGATTGATGACGAGCACTTTATTCTTTTATGTTTCATATTTTTCAAATTATATAGCCATTTTTTTCCATAGATCTTTTTCCATAGATTTTTGAGCGCATGTGGCGCAGTGGTTAGAGGTGCACTGCGTCGCACACGAGGTCACTGGTTCGATCTCGCGCTCATGGCTCACCAAGCCATCCATCCCTCCGGGGTCGGTAAATTGGTACCAGACAGGTCTCAGACTTGTCTGGGAGGATAAGCAGTACTGACTCGGTTCAGCGGGAGGCCACCGCGAGTCATTGTAAAGGCCAGATGTGCATTCACATCACCTTAAACGAAGTTAAAAATTGAAGTCGAATGCATGGCGCATCCCTCAGGGATTGATCAACGCCGAGAGCTTTATCCTTTAGCTTTATAACCATTTTTTGGTACCAGACTGGTCTCGGACTTCTTTGCGAGGATAAGCAGCAGTGACTCGGTTCAGCGGCAGGTCACCGCGAGTCATGGTAAAGGCCAGAGATGCATTCAATCACCTCAGACGAAGTTCAGAAAAAAATTGAAGACGAGTGCATCGCCCATCCCTCAGGGACTGATCAATTCTGAGAGCTTTAACCTTTATTCATATTATAACCATTCAAAACTTCGACAAATATTCGGAAGTGCTAATTGCGTGTTGATAGGTATAGAAAATGAAGTTCAATCCCGCTGTGTAGAGGGATTCTGGTGAATGTCGTGAGCAAATTTTAGTGTTCCCTCGCATGACAGACGTATCATGCCTGCACCTCTAACAAGAAAACATTGGCTGAATTAGGCAGTCTGATCGAAAACCATTCGCTTAGAAACCTGATTTTCGTAAATGATAACCTGGACTCTGGTATTAATTATAGGATTCATTCTTAATGTTTATTGACTATTGGTTGCTAGCTGATTCCGTAATCTTGAATTCCTTTAGATACGATTCAAGGAAATGTGGCGATGAACTGCGGTTTGATTCAAAGTTGATGATGAAGTGATTCTAAGGAGAAGACATCACCGTGAAGATAATGGAGGCGTAATCCGGTGATATCGTAGGTTTGTCATTCACGTCGATAAAATAGCTTGAGGGGAAGAAAACGACTGGGCTGTGCACATTAGAATCCACCCGTCAAAGGGCAAGTTTCTATAAACTTGCTCCGGTGCGCGAGTGAATTTTCAGGCGAGTCTTTAGCATCAATGACACACTTTCTATTGCTTTCTGTGAGTTGTTCTTACTTTGCTCTGCTAAACTTTACTGCTTACTATGAGTTCAGCTGTCGTTTTTGTGGTCTTGTTAGAAAATTACGTCAAACTTTTGAATTGCTCGACAAGGTTGGCTAACTTTTGGTTGTTTTCTATCGCTTAACTGTGACCGTTATGGTGTCAAATGCTCAAATATATCATTGTAAACCTTAGATTACCTTCACAAAGTTGAAGGTCGGCGATATCGCTGTGATCTAGTGGAACAAAAAGCTGCAGTAAGAGCCAAAGTAATTGGAGTTCTTATGGGCGAGTACACATAGAACAGTGTGGCTTAAATGTTTTTTCTTGTTCGTTATTGAATAAATTTCTACATCGTATTTGCAACGACTACAATCCTCTACATTTTATAGATTGCAGCATTTTGAAGCGGATGGAAATCAATGAAGAAGCACTATGGGAAGTTTTTATCATCCAATCTACATGATTCGTCATTACGTATACTTTGCGAATTCAAGCCTTTTTTGTATTCTTTTAGATTCCTCGCCGTCTTCTTCATGAGTGACTTAGAATGATGGCCTTGAATATTTTCTATTCTTGGAGGAACCTTCACCTCTCACGACTCTCCAGCTATATTTAAGAGGAAATTGACTGTTCTACTGGTAGTGCGGAAATTTCTTGACCTTGTGTGAGTGTCAGCCTAGGTCTCGTAGCGTAATGCAATAGAGGATTGTTGAATTGAAAAAGTGGACTCAGTGTTCTGGGTCCGTTTGTTTGTTGGTCGGTAGCTTATTTAGAGGAGCCGAATGAGGCGCATCAAGCTTTCCTCTTTTGTTTTTTTCTCCTTTATGTTATTCTACACGTTCACTGAAAGTCGAAGTAACACGTGAGAGGTGGTCTTTGTTATCAGGACTATCTTCGTTGCCCAGTCTTTTTCCCGTTTCGCTGAGTTCATTAGGCATTGTCTTTGTCTCACTAGTACTGCTAGAAATGTTAACGAAATGGTAGCTGTTTGGTGTACCATACATGAAGCAAAAAAGTCTCATTTTTTAAAGACGCTTGCATAAGACATGGATTCACGTGAGAGCGCATGTGGCGCAGTGGTTAGAGGTGCCCTGCGTCGCGCACGAGGTCAATGGTTCGATCTCGTGCTAAGCCATCCATCCCTCCGCGGTCGGTAAATTGGTACCAGACAGGTCTCAGCAGCGAGAAACCACCGCGAGTCATTGTAAAGGCCAGATATGCATTCAGTCACCTCAAACGAAGTCAAAAATTGATGTCGAATGCATGGCGCATCCTTCAGGGATTGATCAACGCCGGAGCTTTATCCTTTTTAGCTTTATGGATCCACGTGACAACAAACGAGGGTCATATTTGAGGAAATTCAGGGCCGGCTAATGGCCACAGACTGTTTACAAAATCGAATTTGTGTCATTAAATTTCCATGAAATCTCTTCGTTTTCAATGACCAAGGTATTCCAGTTATTTTGGAATCTATACAAACAGTAAGCGAAAAAATTTGGGAAATAAATTGATTTTTCTTCCGCTTGCAAGCATTGCATGGCATTTTTTCAAGATTAGTGACTTAGCATGGGGTTGCTGTAAGAGTTTTATTGGACTAACGTTCAGGCCGTATCAGAAGACGCCCGATAAATTATCTCAAATCCTATTCAAACAATAACGAGAACTTTTGTCACAATTGTGATGAACTCTTACGAATATTGTTTATTTGCCTAGAATCATCGAAAACTAGTTGATTTTCTTGCCCGCAACCGTTGATGATTTTTTCTGAAATTTCGAAACTAGTACGACGTTGTTAGAAAAGTTGTACTCGGTTAATGTTTAGGCAACTTCGTTTTTCGCTGAGGAATGTTTTGAGTAATTTGTCTACAGCTGGTCATAACGCGCTTGAATGACGATTCGCCGTGAAATGTTGGTTTGTTTCATGATAATGCACAGCTGACACTGCAAAAGTAGAAGAACTTTGATTACGAAACCCTGCCTCATAAACCATATTCTATGGACTTTTCGCAAAGAGATAATTGCTTCTTTTGGAGTCGAGACTGGTATACATGTAATGATAGAAGACTGAACGGTGACTCTGCTCACAAATGCAAAGACTCAACGATACATCAGAGGAATATCATGTATCTCAGGTGTTCTTCCAAACAGATTTTGCTGCTGGTAAAAATGCAATATTATTTAGAGGCACACTGCATAGTATAACATCAAAAGGATCAACAACTCTCCACAAGATTGCGTTTTTGCAATAGCGCACTTTCAGTCACATAATGAATATCATTGAGCTCAATCCTTCACTCTGATATCGGTGACAATCACTCGATTCTTCTTTCTCCTCTCATCCATTCCCACCAGAAAATCGAAAACAAAGTGAACAAATCGTGGACAATAAAGAAAAAAATTCTTCTTAATAAACATTTGGATCTTCTATCTTAGACGGCGATAAAAGAAAAACCAATCCTTTTCGCTGCACAAGAATTTTTCATAGGAGTGTTAAGAACAATTCAAATTTTGAATCTCTGGCTAGAGCCGCACCTAGCTGTTTTTTGGAAATGTTTTTTTAAAACGCTGTGGAATTCAAAATAAAATTGTGCTTCGCATCGGCAGCGCAGTTCAACTGTTACTTTGCTGGAAGCACGAAAAGCACATGAGCGTGTAGAGAAAATCTTTTGAAATCAGGGTCAGACGTTTAACCTAGAATTTCTTTGAAGCGGAGGGATAATTCCTGATTAGACAAAAATCGCACTTCACGTAGACGCTGTTGATCGATGATGGGGGCAGAACCCTCTGCTCATTTACCCCGCAGCCCATGAATTGACCAAAGAAACATGCTCGCGTTGGAATTTAATCTTCTCTTCCCTCCTGCACTGCAGGGAAACAGTCTTTCCAAAAAATACTACTTTTAATCGTCAATCACTAATCTTAAACTATTTCATAAAAGGTTTCTGAATCATCTTCTTCTTAGGAACAACTGCAGATCGACTGCTTATCCACTGAAAGTAGAAACCAATCCTCCATTTCTTTCCAATTTTCTGACTAGTAACAAACGCTGGAATAATGAAGTTGTTTGCAGGTATGAAGTGCAACTTGTGCAATCTTTGGCATTACAGTGGCAGCAATATGCAATCAAATGGATATGGTTCATTCTAAATTTTGGCGCTGAAGCAATGATGCTCGCGACTATTCCTTCTACACGCATGTCAATTTCAGAAACTCATCCGCTTTGAATTTAATTTCTTTGTATACAACCTTGTTTCAAAAGAAGGAAGTCTCTGAAGACCTCGAACATCATCATGGCGAATTGGTCGAAGGAGATGTGGCAAAGCGTGGTGAACAGAGTGGCCCGAGCGTTGGCATCAGGCCCGTTAGCATCGCACTTTTTCTTGGCATTAGCCACCATCTCATAAAACGAAATTACCCGTGGAGTGCTTTGATTGGATAGCACATTTGACTGATTTTTTCGATTCGCTGCCTTATGAAAGCAATAACTTGTTGCACAAAAACATTTTTAATCATGATGTGAAATCCAACTTTCTTTCAAGTTAGGCAATTCAATCAATCATATATTCTACTCGGCTAACGCTCTAACATCTTCGTCTTGTTCTTGTTCAATAATTAACCAAAGTGTAAAGCTTTAGTAGACTGTGTATGATGGAGAACCTTTGATACTCCCTTAACTGATTAGAATTTTGCACGAAAAAGATGAGCGGAAGGAAACCTCAACTTTTGCAGTTGGAAAGCTATCTCAGATTCAATCTGATTATGAAATGGCAAATGAAAAACGAATCTCATTCGCTGGAGAGAAATTTTTCATAGGAGTGCTAGTAACCATTCCAAAGCTGAGACTTCAGGCTACAGCTCCACGTCGCCGTTTTTCTGAAAACCATAACGTTGCTACAAGAGAAGATTTCTGGCGTTGCAGACGTGCATATATCTTGCCGGACACAGCTTTTTGTTTGGACTGTTAGTAATCATTCAATATATCAATCGTTCCTAATTCCAACGATGTGCTTATATTCCGAAAAAACCGTTTTTCTGAAACGCAGCAAGTAAAATAATTTGAGTGACCATCTGTGACCAAGGTGGACTTTGGCCATTCCATGGGGTGGTGAGGGGGGGGGAGGGAGAAAGCTCGAAGAATTGCTCAACTCTTTCCTTGAGTGGTCGCCCGTTTGAGACTTCAAACATTCACAAACAAGCAATCATCTGAGTGGCAAGCAACTCTATGGCCTGGGTGGCATGAGATTAGTTGTTATCTATTATAAAATGCTGAAGAGGCATAATGGTTGGTCTCTTGGTATTCCATTCCTACAGGTTGCGCAATAACGTAAAGCACTCACACAATTGGTGTGAAGTCCAAAAGTTATTGGCAGTGGAATTTTTTACAAAAACATGTGACTACGGTCAGGTTTCTGTAGTGAAAGGAGAACTTCATTGCAAAACTGGTTGATGCTAAGACATCCTGTTAAATGGGCAAGGTCGAAACATGTGTATCGCGCTCTATAAGTCCGCCCACTCAACAGACCACATGACATGTTGACTCAAATAATAAATACGAGATATGTTGAAATTTGAGCGTGGTCTTAAGTAAACACTCGGAAAGAAATCTAAGTCATCCATTGAAGAGCTTCTAAGGTAGCCATCCAATGACTTTATGATGACCGCAAAGCACCGTCTATCATGTCAATTTATCATGCTCAAGCAAAAATTTTGGGGAGAAAGTCTGTTTCGAAAAATACCATTACATAATATAAATGAATGAAAAATCACATTCGTCGTCTACTGAAGCTGTTTTCATGGTGACGAATTGTATTTCAGAAGCTTTCTTAACATTCGTTCTATTTTGGAGTTCATAAACTTTAACACATAAACAATTAGTGAAGAGAAAAGCAACAAAGGGATAGCGAGAATGTCTAGCTTTCAGGATTGAGTTCCCACTATATACCTTTAAGATAATAGGAGCTTGGTGGTAAATTTTGTTAATCCTCCTGCTGAAAAATAGTAGACTCACACTGCTCGCCGTAATCACTTCTTTCAATAAGAACTTGGAATATTTATAAAGATGGCTGCGAGAGCCACGCTAAGTTTACCCTAATCCACGATCATCTCCTTGACAAACACCTACTTTCTCCGTTCATTCAATGGACTCTCGTTATCAACAGAATGCAGGATATTAACTCGGTCAGGCAACCTTTTTACCCTGAAGCAATGTTTTACCACGACCCAAATCCTAAGTTCTGCTATGAAGCTTTGCAAATAATCTCATTGACACGAAAACGATTTGACGTCAAAAAAAATCTTGTATCTGCAGTACGCTGAAGAGAAAATAAGAGAATGTGAAAAAGTGTGATCGTTGCTGAATTTAAATTTGCTGTCAAGGATACTGCAAGCTGGAATTTCTTCTTCCTTTTTGTCAATCGAGATAATGACTGGCAAAATTGTTTCTAAAAAAGGAATTCGTAACGGCAACGTCATGTTCTGAATTTCCATATTTGTCGTGAAACTGAAATTCAATATCATAGCAATAAAAAAAAATAGTATGGTCGGAGCAGAATTTAGCCTATACACTAGAGACATCAGCGAATTAGATGGTTTATCGCTTTCACAAACATTCTTCCCATTCATCATTTTCCATATACTAATTCTCATATGCTGATCTATAGTATAGTATTTCTACTGCTTATTTCGCAGTGTTAAATTCTTATTTTTCTACTATTCTTATTTTTTCTTTGTTCTTAAGCGGGGTACGAGGTGTTAAATCCAAACTATTCACACAATCAATTAGCTAACGTTTCGGCATCTCGCCTTCGTCAGAGCCTGGAAAGGTCAAAGTTGTTTACAGACCATTCAGTCAAACACTTCCATCACTTCTTTAGAAAAAATTGTCAGACCTAGATTTTGATTGCATCAAGCACAAAGTTAACCTTTAACATACTCACCGATTTTTACTATATGTCTTTCACTGAATGAAAAGATGAAGAACAACGAAACGATAATCACATAGGCCAGTATGCACTACACCCATCAAAACAACAGTCTTATATAGTGGCTCATAACACGGGTGATTACGAGGCATTCTTCCCTGCGGTTCATAGCTGGATTGGTCGTGTTTATCCAGAACGCCTCAAGTATCTTTCGCGCTAATGTTTTTTTGCTCCTGCTAAACGATGGTGACCTCTAAATCAATTCCTCAGTAAATATCTATATTTCCTCAGCCGTTCTACAGGCAACAAGACCCCAACGAGGAAGTTGATAGAAAATTTAGGAAATTTGCGGACGAAACTTTTAGAACACCTATTCATTATCGCGCTAGAAGGTTTCAATGAAACCTCACCGAGGTGCAAAAATGTGGGATGAAAGAAGTTCAGAATTTGATAAGGCAAGACAAAATCAGACTATCAGTCAGCGATAAGGATGGAGAGTTCGTAGTCATTCCCCGACAGCTAGATATCAAAATAACAAAGAGGAATCTCGAAGATGCTTCGCTTTACCGATCCGCAAATTAAGCAATGAGGGGGTCCAAACAGCAAAAGCGGCAGGCATCTAGATCATAAGATCATCTATTATCACTCTATCAAAAATCCAATCACCAACATGTCCCGTCTTATACCTGCTTATAAAAATACATAAGTTAGTATCCACTGATGATCTGATGTCTAATAATGCATCCACATTCAAAGTTAGACTCATCATCAGCTGTGTAGATGGAGCGACGGATAGGATAGCATGGTTCTTGAATTTAATGACATCCCAATTAGTGAAACACATGACAGCCCATATGACTAACAATCAAATGTTCCTGGACCGTCCGCGCAACGCGAATCCAAATAACGCGTTCGTGATGGCGTCATTTGACGTCACTTCTCTCTATACCAATGTGCCAAATGACTCTGCATAACAAGCCACACACGAGCTTCTTGCAAAACATCAAGGAGTTGTCAACTACTTGGCTTATCGATGCAACAATTCATGATACTTTTGAAAGAGCGTCTGAATTGCTCAATCTTCAGATGATCCGGGAAGTACTTTGCACAGACTAGAGGGTTGGCAATGGGGCAGCGACTGGCGCCTAACCTAGCTATTGCCTTCATGTCCAAAGTAGAAGCTCCAGTGATTGATCTCCGGCCATTACTCTTCTGTAGGTATAAAGACGATTGTATGGTCATCTGTTCGACTCAAGGAGAGCTAGACTGATGTTTTAGGCTGCTAGTTGAACAATCAGAGTATATAAAGTTTACCAGTGAGACACCAAAAGAGAATTGGCATCCTTTTCTGAACGTGCAAATAAACTTGAGCGATAAATAAATATATTATAAAGTAGTACCGAAAGTCAAATTATGGAAATATCTTGGTTCACTATCTCTCCTCTCATCCCTCGCGCATAAAAAAGGCGCTAGTAAAAAATTTGTTTCGAACAGCCGCCGGTGTGTGCACCGGAGAGGAGCAGAGAAGAGAATCCGAAAAGCTAGCTAGGGAAATAACCCTTTCTGATAGCTACAGCTTTGTAACCCCCAGGCTTAGGTTTAGAGGAAACAACACGTCCTTGTACGAAGGTTCTAGAAAAATCAAGATCTCGCTTAGCCTCCGTTCATTTCAAATGAGATTAGTACGACTATAAAACGTTAATTGAAGAGAGCAGGCTGCGAGTATCTGGTGTCCGTAACAGAAATGCCACCACATACTCTTAGGCGCCAATTAGTTCGTAATCGTCTATATGACTGACTCTGCACAACAAAAAACTGCCGAATGTGGCCTTACGGCAGAGACGGTGATTGCATGAGCGTAGGCACAGTGTACCTAATCTTTTGCAAAGCGTGGCGACGATAATATATTGGCGAAACGGGTAGGTTGCTCTATGCTAGCAAAGAAGAACACCTAGCTGATATGCGCCATAGTAGAAAAAACACCCCGCTAGGTATACATAGAGACCAAAAGCATGCTGGAGGATTTGATAAAGAGGTCACCATCCTTGAGTAGGAGTAAAACATCAGCGCGACAGGTATTTGAGGCGTTCTGGATAAACACTACCAATCCAGCTATGAACAGCAGGGAAAAATGCCTCGCAATCACCCGTGATATGGTTCAGTATATAAGACTGTTGTTTTGATAGGTATAGTGCATTATTGACCTACGTGGTTATCGTTCCGTTGTTCTTCATCTTTTCATTCAGTGAAAGACACATAGTAAAAATTGGTGAGTATAAATCCCAGGTCCGACTATCTACTAACCTCGGCATAGTTTAAATAATTCAGTATCTTCTTTTGTTTAGCCGCTCCGAGGTGTTAGTACTATGATTTATTGAAAATCAGCGAAGCATATAACAATACAGTTAATAATGCAGCACGAATATTGCAACAAATTCAAAAGATCGACTGTTTTTGAAACCCCCAAAAAACATTCAATATAATTCCAAAAAAGAATGATTTAAGCTCAAAAAGGGGTTGGTACGCCAGGGTCATACACCGATGTTTCGGAGGTTCGTTCTCCTCATCAGTGACCCCGCCCCACATTCAGCCCTGCATTGAAGCAAGGAGGGAGGCGTATGTGGTGATGGCACAGTGTACTATGACACTGTACCATCACCACCTCTCAGTCGATAGATTTTTGCTGTTAGATCAAAACTCATTCAAAAGATCGACTGTTTTTGAAACCCCAAAAAACATTCAATATAATTCCAAAAAAGAATGATTTAAGCTCAAGCTTAGTTTTGATCTAACAGCAAAAATCTATCGATGAGAGGTGGTGATGGTACAGTGTCATAGTACACTGTGCCATCACCACATACGCCTTCCTCCTTGCTTCAATGCAGGGCTGAATGTGGGGCGGGGGTCACTGATGAGGAGGACGAACCTCCAAAACACCGATGTATGACCCTGGCTTACCAACCCCTTTTTGAGCTTAAATCATTCTTTTTTGGAATATTACAACAGTCGTGTGGCTAACGTTTCGGCAAGGTTCGCCATCTTCAGAGCCTGGAAAGGTCAAACTGATTCGCGAATTATTAAATCAAAGGCCTTCATAACCCTAGCAGAAAATGTAAGAGATAAATTTTTGGGTCGCATAGAAAGACTTCATTTTATGAAACACACACAGCTTAGATGTTTTAGGTCGTTCATTTAATTATTGAAGACCAGCCACTTGGAGTCTATGATAATGTAAGACTGTGCCCGGCTCAGGTCGGGAATATTAGCCTGAGATATGGTGCTAGGTCACGCGTTATTACGAGGCATTCCTCTTTGCGGTTCATTTTTGGGCCTTTGCTATGAATCCAGAAGGCTTCCAAAGTTTTACGCGTGGACGTTTTCGATTCCTGTGCAAGGACCGTGACTTTGACGTCAAAATCTGCTCCATTATGCTTCTGTTCCCTATGTGTGCCTAGTGGGGTTTTTGGATCGTAGTTACGTTTCCCAGCTAGGTGCTCTTTTACGCTCTCTTGAACGTTTAAGAATGGGAGCCAATTTTCCTTAGGTTTCTCACGGGTGAACGTTATGTACTCTGACTGGCTATTTAACAACTCAAAACATTTGTCCATCTCCTCTTGCGTTGAGCAGACGACAAAACAATCATCTATATACCTACAGTAGAGTAACGGCCGGAGATCGAATATTGGTGCCTCTACTTTAGACATAAAAGCGATAGCAAGGGTCGGAGCTAGTCGTTGTCCCATTGCCAGCCCTCTGATCTGCGCAAAATAATTCCCAGACCATCTAAAAAATGAGCAGCTTAGGCACTCTTTTAAGAGAGCCATGACCTGCCGAATGGAGAAGCCATACATGTTCGTAGTTCGTTCGTGCTCCGTTAGAAGCTCGCATATGGCTTGCATTGCGGACTCATTCGACACGCTTGTATAAAGAGCGGTTATGTCGAACGATTCCATTACGTACGCAATGGTGGGAGACGCGTTACGTAGATGATCCAAGAATATTTGGGTATTGGTAAGATGGGCTTGAATGTGTTTTAGTAGTTGGACTAGTATTAAGTTTAAAAACCACGTTATTCTATCCGTTGGCCCGTCTACACAGCTGATGATGGGTCTAACTTTAAATTTTGATGGATCGGTTAGACGCAAGATCATCAGTACATTCCAACTTATGAGTCTTAATAAGTAAGTACAAGACGGGGCATGATGGTGGATTGAGTTTTAGTTGAGAAATAACGGAAGATTTTAAACCAGCCGAACTTGCTATTTTTACCCATTCACTATTCAACTTTCGATATTGTTTTTGAAATTCCTTATTGGATGATGGACGATAGAGTGTGGTGTCCTCTAGATGTTTTTTCGTTATCTCAACATCCAACTTATGGTGAATTACTACGAACTCTCCTCCCTTATCACTAATGACAGTCGAATGGTTTTGGACTTTATTAGCTCCCGTATCTGCCGCATACCGTTTTTTCTGCGTTGATGTTAGGTTGGAGCTGAACTTTTTTGCGCGATAGTGATTAAGGATTCTAAGTTTCTTCCGAGAATATGCGAAAATTGATATCCACTTCATTATTAGGGCCTTGTTTTCTGAAGAACGCTCGAGGAAAAGGCGGTGTTGGCAATGCCCCCACATTTTCCTGTTGTTCGCGCCTGTTGGGTGGTTCTAGTCTAGCTTTATAGCGGAGCCGATCTTGAAGGTCTTGCAAATTGCATGCGATGCTACACAGGGTTTCCTTAGAAATGGATTGCGCTGGTGAGAAACTTGGGCCCATTTCTAAGAGCGAGCGCGCATTATCGGGGAGAGTTATGCCTCCTAACACGGTGACCCTTGATGTTTCCGGCACATTATTGATGTTAGTTAGACCCTCAGGGCTTTCGTTAATGGTGTCATAGTGTTTTGTTGAAGTTCGCCTATGCGAATTGTTCAAATGTTTTTCAAATTTTCTGCATAAAGTTACTTTAGCATTTGACCTAATAGATTCGCAAATCAAAATTGACCCACCCTTGATTTTCCTCCAAAGGCGATCCTCTAAATATTGAACACAATAAAACTTATTTCGACCTTCTTTAAATGAAAATACATCAGATCTTGTTTAAATCCAAATGGTTCTTCTCGTAGGAGTCTTAATTCGATGCTCAATATTCGTTGATCTTCCTCTGGTCGCCCGCATAAGCTCGTGAAGTCGTTTTCGACTAATGAAGTTGGGAACGATTCGGTGTTCTAGACAGCGACGGAGGAAAATGATTGTTTGTCTAGCTAGGATAATCTTTTGTCTTAGTGATAGGGTTTTCTTTCACTAGTAGGAAATATCTGGCTGGAACAGTTTGCAATAAATTCCACGACCGACTACCTATAGCCTCGGCATAGTTTGGACAAATTAGTCGCTCCGAGGTGTTATTGATAATATTTATTGAATGTCAGCGAAGCATATAACAATGCAGTTAATAATGCAGCATGATTGTTACAACAGTCGCGGTGACTTACGTTTCGGCAAGGTTCGCAATCTTCAGAGCCTAGAAAGGTCAAACTGATTCGAAAACTATTAAGTGAAAGGCCTTCATAACTCCAGCAGAAAACGTAAACGTCTTTTTTAGTAAAGGAAACGCCCACGCGCTTTAAGAATTACCACCTTTCAAGGCTTATTAAGACTCATAAATTGGTATGTACTGATGATCTTGCGTCTACTGATCCATCAAAATTCAAAGTTAGACCCATCATCAGCTGTGTAGACGGGCCAACGGATAGAATAACGTGGTTTTTAAACTTAATACTAGTCCAACTACTAAATCACATTCCACCCCATCTTACCAATACCCAAATGTTCTTTGTTCATCTACGTAACGCGTCTCCCACCAACGCGTACGTAATGGAATCGTTCGACGTAACCGCTCTTTCTACAAACGTGTCGAATGAGTCCGCAATGCAAGCCATATGCGAGCTTCTAACGGAGCACGAACGAACTACGAACATGTATGGCTTCTCCATTCGGCAGGTCATGGCTCTCTTAAAAGAGTGCCTAAGCTGCTCATTCTTTAGATGGTCTGGGAATTATTTTGCGCAGATCAGAGGGCTGGCAATGGGACAACGACTAGCTCCGACCCTTGCTATCGCTTTTATGTCTAAAGTAGAGGCACCAATATTCGATCTCCGGCCGTTACTCTACTGTAGGTATATAGATGATTGTTTTGTCGTCTGCTCAACGCAAGAGGAGATGGACAAATGTTTTGAGTTGTTGAATAGCCAGTCAGAGTACATAACGTTCACCCGTGAGAAACCCAAGGAAAATTGGCTCCCATTCTTAAACGTTCAAGTCAACCTCTCTAAAAACTCCTACAACACAAAGTGGTATCGTAAACCAAGCAACAAAGACATCCTGGTTCACTACCTATCTGCTCATCCCTCGCGCACAAAATGCGCACTTATAAAAAACATGTTTCGAACAGCTGCTAATGTGTGCACAGGAAAAGAACACAAAGTAGATTCCCTGAGCTTGGCGCGAAAAATAGCCACCTCTAATGGCTACAACACGATAGGAGCTTCTCGGGTTAACTTTAGAGGAAATTCGGCGTCCCCATGCGGAAGGTCTAACGAGGATAAGGTTCCATTCATCCTGCATTTTATTTCTAACGAAGTGAGTGCGGCCACTAAAGGCTGCTTAAAAAGAGCAGGTTTAGATAATTCGGTATCAGTAGTCGAGATACCACCAAAAACACTAAAACGCCAATTAGTCCGCAACCGGCTGTATGATCGTCTCTGCGAAACCAACGAATGCAAAGCTTGCCCCAACGGCAGAGACGGCGACTGCATGAGGTCGGGTACAATTTACCTGATCTCTTGCGAGGCATGCGGAGATGAATATATTGGTGACACGGGTAGACCACTCTGCATCCGCGTAAAAGAGCACCTAGCTGGGAAACGTAACTACGACCCAAAAACCCCACTAGGCACGCATAGGGAACAGAAGCATAATGGAGCAGATTTTGACGTCAAAGTCACGGTCCTTGCACAGGAATCGAAAACGTCCACGCGTAAAACTTTGGAAGCCTTCTGGATTCATAGCATAGGCCCAAAAATGAACCGCAAAGAGGAATGTCTCGTAATAACGCGTGACCTAGCATCATATCTCAGGCCAATATTCCCGACCTGAGCCGGGCACAGTCTTACATTATCATAGACTCCAAGTGGCTGGTCTTCAATAATCAAATGAACGACCTAAAACATCTAAGCGGTGAGTGTTTCATAAAATGAAGTCTTTCTATGCGACCCAAAAATTTATCTCTTACATTTTCTGCTAGGGTTATGAAGGCCTTTGATTTAATAATTCGCGAATCAGTTTGACCTTTCCAGGTTCTGAAGATGGCGAACCTTGCCGAAACGTTAGCCACACGACTGTTGTAATATTCGTGCTGGATTATTAACTGTATTGTTATATGCTTCGCTGTTATTCAATAAATCATACTACTAACACCTCGGAGCGGCTAAATAGAAGAAGATACTGAATTGGTGAGTATGTTAAAGGTTAACTTTGTGGTTGATGCGATCGGAATCTAGGTCTGACAATTTTTTCTAAAGAAGTGATGTAAGTGTTTGACTGAATGAACTGTAAACAACTTTGACCTTTCCAGGCTCTGACGAAGGCGAGCTGCCGAAACGTTAGCTAATTTATTGTGTGAATAAAGTTTGGATTTAACACCTCGTACCCCGCTCAAGATGAAAGGAAAAATAAGAATTATTGAAGCATACCGAGGTTAATAGGCAGTCGTTCTTGGGATTTATTTAGAAGGCTAATAGTTTTTTTTTTACTTTAATTCATTCAATCCAACAGCAGTTAAATTTAGCTACAATGAGCTCGAGGACCTTTATTGTTACTGGCTTCTCCTTGCCGGTGGCTATGGTTTTCTCAGAGTCACCTACTGCAGCTCAGGTTGCTGGAATTTCGAGGAGTGCAGATGGGGCCAGAGGATTTGTTACGCGTAGTGTAATGCAAGCAGTGAGTTAATATCTTACATTTAGATCCAAAACTCCAACTAGAAAAGAATCGTGCTCTGTTTAGCTTCGTTGCGGATAGCGTGTCTTCACATGAATTCATACAGAAATTCATATAGATTCAATTGTTAAGCGAAAAATTTCTATTCAAGGTGTTTGATGTTCTCGAACAACAGAGCCGTGCCGTGGCCTCCCACATTTCATAGTCACATCCATTTTAAATCAGCTCACGGTCAACATAAACTACACACCATTGGATTGCAAACGCGTGGAAGTTAGCCCAATGGGCCCCAATGTTAACAGTAAGTTTCTAACATCGGACAACCATTAGGCAATTTGAATTGTAAAGTGGTAAGCAGTTATACACCCAGCAAACTCCCATTAAATGAAAGTTTAAGAGAATTGAGTGGTTAGCTGCAAATATACCAACAAACGTCCCGAATAATTTAGACATCCAGTGATTTTGTTAATGTATCGAAGTAGAACTTATTTTTAGAGCACATTTTTATTTACGAACAAATTAAGTCTCCACTTTCTAAGAAGTCTTTAAATTTGAACGTTTGGAATGTAAGCTTTTTGTAGAGTGATTCATGGTGAGACGTTTTCTGCATTTTCAACCACATCACGATGTTCTCAAAATTGTCTCAACCCACAATAATCATGAAAACATTCTGATTCCGTTTTCTATGATTATGTTCAATTGCGTTCAAAACAACACGGAGATGAAAACATACAATCAAAATATATGACACCAGCAAAATGTTAATCAAATGGAAAGGTTCAGTTGCCATTACCAATGTTAGTTATTTGATTATGCCTCAATTAGTTCATTCACTCAAGTGTCTACTTTACTAATTCTAACTTTTTCTGGTTTATTTGGAGGATAATGAATTTCAGTTTCCAGACAAATATGGAAATTCGGAACATGACGTGGTCGTTACATTTTACCACTCATTATATTGATTGACAAAAAGGGTGTTTTCATCTCCGTGTTGTCTGTTTCCTGACAGTCGAGACAAGGAGTACAAAATCTATGTATTCATATAATTATTATAAAAGAAATTTTTAAACTTATAAATTATATAATAAATGATATATAAGAAATAATTTATATAAATATTATAAAAGAAATGATACCGTTGTTCTGGTTAGAGCACATTTTTTCTCAGAAAAAAATTTATGGAGTTGATCTAACTTAGTTATTTCTAAGAAAATCATCTTTGCAGCTATTCAGCTACTAGTTTTGAACTTTTTCACAAAAGGCTTCTATGCAATCTTTCATATTATTAGCATCAATTGCATTCCGACTGTCATTTACTTTGAAATTCTAGTACTTTTACTGCTTTTTCTCGCAGTGTTATGATGTCAAATGAAAATCTAAGAGAATTGAGTGGTGAACAAAAGCACGGCCTCAGGCGAGAATCGAACCCGCGCTTCGTCCATACCCGATTCGATTCCCGCCCGAGGCCGTGCTTTTGCTCACACTCAAATCTCTTAGATTGTCATTTAATGGGAGCAAAGATCAATCCCCTTCGTTGTTCACTTTCTGAGCAGATACCTACGCTTGGCTTATGAAGTTGTTTGCAGCCATGATGATGGTGCCAACCTGCGTACTCTTTAGTAATACAGTGACTGCATTATACAACGACATGAATACATGTATGTTAACCGTGGCGCTGGAACCGTGATGCTCGCACCTATTCCTCTCGCATTCAAAACAATCTCAGGAACTCTCTAAGCTTGGGTTTCGTTTCTTTTCACAACTTTGTCCTAGAAAAGAAAAATAATCTTTGTAGACCTCAAACATCATTATGGCGAATAGTTCGAGAGCACTGTGGCAGAGCGCGGTGAACAGAGTGGTTCGAGCCTTGGTATTAAGTCCTCTTGGATCGCACTTCTTCTCGGCAATATCCACCTTCTCAAAAAGCGAAAATCACCCGTGGAATGCTCCGATTTTACCTCTTTTTTTCACTGTTTTTCAACTGTTGCTTTATAATAACAATGACTGCTTATGAAAATTATGTTTAAGCTAGTGTGAAAATCACCTTTCCTTAATTCGGCGTTTTTTAATGAAATACTTTCTCTTTGTGAATAAAGTCAATAGTGCGAAGTTGATATAAAGAGATTTATTTGGCTAACGTTTTGATGTCTACATCTTCTTTTTGTCCAACATTCAATCACAGAAGAAAATTCTAGTAAAGTGTGTAAGGGTGGCAACTTTGGGTGCTGCTGGCATAGAGGCAACTGAGTAACATTGCTAGAGGTTTTTCTCAAATTTATCACCTCTATCAAGGCGTTAAACAAGCTTTGCAAGACAGTATAGTATTTTTCATGCTAAGATTCAATTGACAACAAATTTTTTCTTTGATTTAAATTCTCTTCGCTATCAAAACAGCGTCGAAACTCCCACACTCGGTATCAAAATCACTCATAAGCAATAAAGTGAAAACAAGAAAGTTTTGGATCTGCGTATTTTTTCTTAACATGCAGCTGCGAGGATGTTCATGATACTGTTAATTGAATGCCTTGATACAGTACACTAATAATACTGATACAATGGCTGACGCTGCAAAGAATTCTACCTTCTCCAGAGCCATTCAGTTGTTTTAGGCCTTTCATCGATATTCGCAGACGAGCCGCTCATAGTCTTTCATGGCTAAACATGATGTAGCTCAACATTTCTGAAAGCCCTCTGCTTGTTAGAAAGCAGTTAGAGTGAGTTTGAAAAACATGCGCAAGATGCATAGTACGCATTGGCACGGAAAGATCGATGCACGCGCTAAACACTAGGAATTTCCTTCCACATTTTTCGTAAGAGTATGGGGTCGAGTTAGAAATCAAAATAACAATAAAAAATGAGTTTATAAAAAACACTTGATCATAACCACTTCTCGTTTCAGCGTTATGCAACTTCTTTGTTATAATGTGCTCTTGTGATCACGTTAAAAACGGCAACATATCCGTATATGTAGAAAGGCATCTGAAAAAGTAGTAAAAGGATAGTCAAAAGCTCAGAAACCTCAGTTTTCCTTCTAGATTATCACATGAGATCTTTGAAAATGAGAAAGTAGCTGATTTTAGCATTAAAATGTTGAGTGGTATGCAATACCATGGACGTCGCGCGGGAGTCGAACCCGCGTTTCTCCCTTTCCGCAGGACGCGTACTAACTTCTAAACTACCAAATATTCCCCCTTTTATTCTTTCTGCAATTCACAACACTCTTGATTATATTTATAACATCATGACACTGCTCCTTTTCTAGACTTCTATCCACTAAAGCAGTGAAAAAAGAGTTCTTGTGGACTCTGGTAGTTTTGCAATGTAGAAAAAATAGACCACGAAAGCTTCTTGTGCAAGCGATACAAATTGATGTTACCATTTTGATAATCACCAACCAGGTAAATTCAGTGTTGCAGTGACAAAAATAACGGCTGTAGATAAATACGGAGATTTCTCAAAATCGATCGATATACGTCAAAAAATGATACGGCACTTTATAGGTTAAAGTAATATGCTATCAATGTGATGTTCTCTCCATTTTGACTAGCCTTCAACTCCTATCGGAGTCGGTAATCATTTATTATTATTATTACAACTTCGTGGTATTCGTAAATGGTGATGAGGGTATTCTTGCCACTTATAATATTTTTCACGTCTTGTTTATTATTCGAGTACAGGGTAGCTTACCTCTGGTGTGATCTCGATCCCGCCTTGGCTAGTCTTCAACTCCCTTGGGAGTTTGGCAAGCATTTATGCATACTTATTGCAGCTCTGTG